>JAVJIF010011070.1:60000-164701 GCA_038442645.1 Agave tequilana | reverse complement strand
TTTCATGACCAGATCATAACCCGAAAAAACTTTGCCCCAGGAGACAAGGTTCTGCTGTACAACTCAAGGCTTCATATTTTCGCGGGGAAGCTGAAGACTCGTTGGTCTGGACCGTTCATTATGCGCACCATTTTCCTACATGGTGTTGTGCTTATTTTAGACCCTAAGAACAACACGGAATTCAAAGTGAACGGGCAATGACTGAAGCCCTTCTTGACCACTGATCCTATGACTCTGGATGATAATGTGCTGACTCTGTTTGCCCCGTCATACACATAACCACAACAATTAAAAAAATAAAAAATAAAAAAATAATAATAAAAAAATGTAATTACCCACATAATTGTCTATATGATTTAAACACCCTCTTACATACTTGTAATTACCCCTTTTTCCTAGGGTTAGGATAGGACATCCCTCTTTTCTACCTCTATTTATATTCCTTTTCCCCCTCTCCACTAACCTAACTCTTATTCTCATTTCAGATCTGGAGAAGGAATTCCATCAGCACCCCCTCCTCCAAATTTTCCCCTCTCCCTCCTTCAAAGACCCGCGCTCGGCCCTCTTGTGCCGCGTTTTTGTGGCTTCCCTGAGGCAGGTCACGCACCGCCAAAGCCACCACCTCTATCCCCAGGCTGCCCCCTGCCTCCGCAACAAGACCGTGCCTGGCCTTGTATTGCCACGGGTCCGCGGCTGTCTAGGAGAGACAGCCGTACAGCTCTCTCCCACCCAGTTACCTCTCTGAGCACTCTCGAGATCTCCTACCCATTTGTTGTGTTACTGTCTGGGTTTTGCCAAACCATCCGTGGGTTGTTTCCCCCCCAAGTTTTCCGGGGTAGGTTTGCAATTCTCTACTCAATTTCTCTGTTTTTCCTATCTAAATCATGGCTCCTACCATATTTCCTGAGAAAGATTTTTCCCATATATTTAATGATGTTCAAGGGTATGGTACCGTATTATTAGATCGAATCAGGGAAAGGCAATGGTATGGCTTAGTTTATAATAATACCACTCTTGAAGCCTACTATTGCCCGGACTTAGTGAAACAATTTTATTTGGGTATTAACATTGTGACAATTGATCATGACAACTTTGTTGTCCATTTCGATCACGGGATCTTGCGGTCACTCGAGATACCATTAAAGCGGTCACACAAGTCCCATCACCCCTCAGCATGTTGCCCCTCTGCCCTTGATTGATTACCTGACCTTGATGGGGGTGCGCTGCACTGAGCTCGATCATGGTGTTCGTGCAAATACCACGTTTCGTAACATTCATTGCATTGGATGTTGGATCCAACGCAATATTTTGGGTATTGATCATACTACTTCTTTCTACAGACCTGCCCTTCAGATTATCCACAGCCTCATGATGAGGCAACACACTGTCTATCTCAACACCATAATTTTACAGCAGCTGATTGCCAACTCCCAACGCACTAGGGGTGCAAAATACTCTTTACCTGTCCTAGTCACCCGTCTTTGCCAAAACTTTCTGCTCGACGCGGAATTTATTGCATATGATAGAGTACTAGTCACCCAAGAGCGCATCACCAGTGCCTACAATAGCTACTTGCATTCAATCTGGACACCTACCGTCCAACTCGAAGATGTTCCTGCTGAATCATCCTCAGAGGGACATATGGATGAGGAAGATGACCCACACTTTTAGCAACAACCTCCCCCTACTGAGACCCATGCATTCATGTCCTCCATCTAGAAGGGCATGAAAAAGATTTTTAGAGGTCAAATCAGGTTAAGGAGACAACTGGGACGCTCACGATTCTAGGCCGGAACTTATTGAGGACACCCTTCGGCATTCATGCTTGGCCGGACCTAGCACTTCAACCGGCCCGAGTCAGAGGAGACGGTGATATCATTTCTTTCCCCTATTTATTGCATCTGCATTTACATCACATTCATTGAGGACAATGCATTAGATAGGTATTGGGGGGGTGCTAACACTTTTTCTTTTTTCTTTTATTCTTTCTTTTTCTTTCTTCAAAAAAAATATCCAGATTGAAAAGAAATTTCATACTCTTTATAAAATACCAAAAGATTGTAGGAATTAAGGGAACCTTATTAATGAATCTTTATTTTTGCCTAAACAAACAAGAAAGATTGATTTGACTAAAAAGTTAGAAGGGATAAGAAAAATAACTCATACTTTTTATTTAGCCTTAGTAGAATATGCATAAACCGCACTCACATGCTTGGGATTTAGAGACACAACTCTGAAAAAAAAAAGCTAGATAATTGTGCCTCAAGAAGCATGATTACTCACGCCCAAAAAAAGATCTATAATAATGTATAAATAAATCTTGATTTCGTGGCCTACTCCACTTACATATTTGACCTGAGGGTGTTTTTTCACCTGGTGCCCTAAGACCATCTGGTTTGGGAGTCATCGGTTTGATATGTGTTACATAAGTGAAGTAGAAAGCCTAATGAAACCAAGAATAATAAGTAAACATTAATAAAATTAAATTATATTCAAAGTTGAGTTTAAAAATCCCAAGCACATCACACTTACACATTATGCATATCTATCTAAAGCAAAATAACAGAATGAGTTAGAAGTACAAGATCCTTTCTAAATTTAAAGAAAAATCATAGTTTCTTCTTTTTTATGAAGGCTAAAGTATAAGACTTATGAGGGTTAAACCTAATTCTTATATCATTTGGTCATTTTTACTTAGATGATGAAAGTTCTTTTTCATGACAGAATTTTTGATAACAACTAACTACTTTTCTTTACTTACTGGATTTTGTGGGTGCAATCCGCTGAAAACCCTCAGGAGACAACACTCCTCCTCTAGGGGAAACCTAGAGGTTTAAAGGCTTGTTGCACATGCTCAGTGCAATCGCGTCACTCGCGAAAGTGGTGTAATAATTTTTTTATTTTTGTTTTGCTCGGGACGAGCAAAAAGATAAGTGAGGGTGTGATTAGTCTCTAATTTTGCTAATTTTCATCACATTCTTATATTTATTTGGTATAAAGCTTTGCTTGCTTGATAAGGTCCATGGTGTGCAAATGAAGAAGAAGACCTTAATTACCATTTAATGGGTGATTAAAGGCCTACCAAGTAGCCATTGATTTTAGAGTGAAGATTTTGTCAGTTCAGAGCATCATATCAGCAAACCAGCAGACCTACCTGACAGGGGACAAACTGGGCGACGCACTGACCGAAGTCAGGTGCGCGCCGCCTGGCATGGCCGCGGAAATGCGGCCTGGGCCGCATTTCCGCAGCCATACGGGCGCGCACGCCCGGGCTTTGGGGCAGGGGTTGCCCCCTGACCCCCTTTTCCCATGTGCCTATAAATACCCCCCAGGGGTCTTCAGTTTAGAGATATCCAGAGTTTAGAGTTGTATTGTTGTTTTGTTTGTAGAAGTTGTAATTTTCTTAGTTTCCGTCTTCTTCTAGCTTTAGTTTTAGCCATTAGAGTAAAGAGAGAGTGTGTACAAGTTGTATTTGAAGGTGACAAGGTAATACAAGTAACTACTTCTCTTTCTTCTTTCCATTTACTTGTCTTTGCCATTTACTTTTACTTCCTTATTGTAGTGTAACTCCTTCCTCTTCACTTCTTTTCTTTTACTTTCTTGTAGTGTAACTCCCTTTCCCTTTACCCCTTTTCTTTTGTTGCTTCTTTTACTACCATGTCTAACTAACTCTTCCATAGCATGGCTAACTAACTACTAACCCACTAATCTCTAACACTTGATTGATAACCCAAATGAGTCAATAGTGTCAAACAAGCCTTGTGCAAACGAGAGTTATGACATCTTAAGACGAGGGTTTTAACTCTAACTTACCTACAAGTATCTACTTTCTTATATTTCATGTTTAATGAGTTTTTGATGATCTATAGATTGTGTGCTTTAGTTGTTGATGTAAGTTAGAGATTTTCCTTTTAACTTTGCCGATACCATTAGTGCACTTTTGTCTTCCCTTATTCTCGCCTTCTATTGGATCTTGATAAGGGAATGTCCAAGTTTTTGCCATGTAAAGCTAAGTTAAAGGAAGGACTTTCATTCGTTCCCAACGTAAATAGTTCTGATGCATAAAGATTTTACTTGCCTATGATCCATTGTGAGACGACATCTTCAAGAAGTTAGGGATTAGTGGGAGCAATTAGTAGAAAGTTCGCCATGTACTTTTACCATTAAGAAAATCCACTTTTTACAAACCAATTCAAAACTATTCTTAAAACAAACTTGTTGTCATTTTCCAATTCTTTATTTGAAATAGAGATCATTCTCTTTTCTTGAACATAAAAGCCGCATAAAGCATCCATCGCTCTCCCACCTTGTGGATACGACCCGTATAGCCACTTCGCTACTACGGAAGAATCGCAAAAGCATAACTTCGACCCACACTCTTTTTACTTATTCTTGTGCTTGCTTTTTACCGATCAAGCTCGGAAGGCATTCACCTCAAGGCACCAATGTTCTCACGTCAAGCGAGAGCCCACACCTATATCAAATAAAATAGGAGTAGCTTTTGGTACCCATACCTTATTGGGTCTATGAGAGTTAGCATCTTTCCTAACCTAAACAAACTTATTTGCAAATTTTGAATCATTTAATCTATCATGTGTACAAGTGTACACATGAGCATACCTAGTGTCATGTGTGTGAACATGAGAAGCATGTGTATGCCGTGTATGGTGTGCATGCATGTGAGGAGCATGTTTCTAGTGAAACATGGATTCTAACCGTGTGTGGTTCATGGCACCATGGCACATTGGCTCAAAGTGGAGCCCAAGCAATCAACACTCTTCTTTAATATACATATATCATTTTCAATAATAGTAGAAGAGGTAGAGCATGCAATAGGTACACTAGATGATGAAGCAAGGCAAACATGTGAATCTAAATCATTTTTCAAAGATTTATTTTTATTAGAAATCAAATCCAATTCTTTTGAAATAGAAATAATTTTGTTTTTCAAAGAATCATTTTCTTTTAAAATAAAAACAAGTTTTGAAGATAGAACTTCATTTTTCTTTAAAACTTCATCATAATTATTTTTACCTTTTAAGATTTTGTTTTCATTTAAGGCAAGATCAAGTTGGGATTTTAATGATTCCCTTTCATTTGAAATCTCATCTCTTTCTTGCAAAGCCATGTCAAGTTTAGAAAACAATCCTTATTTTCTTTATTTAATTTAAGACTTTTCTTTTTAAAAACTTTATATTTTTTCAAAAAGTTTTCACAAACAATAGAAAGCTCTTCATTTAATGCATCGGCATCCATATGATCATCTCCTGAAGGACTAGCACTATCATCTAGTTGAGATTCTGAGTTTACCTCAAGGGAGTCATTCCCTTGGACCATGTAGCAAGGTTGGTCGGACTCATCTCCACTAGATTTCTCCTCCATAATGTTTGACATTTGAAGCTTTGGAGAGGTCAAGGTGTTCCACACTGTAAAGGCGGAATCACAATGAGAAACCATACATAAATATTCTTTGTTTAGACTGCATCTAAGTGCCTCTAGGGCTTGTGTATTGCCTCTATAGATTTCTATTACCAAGATAAGATTTCTTGGTAGCGGCAAGGTAAAATGTATTCCTAGAATTTTTAGGTACATACTCATCTTAATCTTCCATATATTGATGTTAGAAACATCAAAGATAGGAGGGTCATGAAATCCATGAGTGTGTGTAAACAAGTATGTATGCAAATGCAAATACTAGATTAGCTAATCAAGATCTCACTCCCAGGTGAGCGTAGGTTCTGATACCAATTAA
The DNA here is from genome assembly GCA_038442645.1 of Agave tequilana. NCBI lineage: Eukaryota > Viridiplantae > Streptophyta > Magnoliopsida > Asparagales > Asparagaceae > Agave > Agave tequilana. The sequence goes on along the minus strand of JAVJIF010011070.1, from coordinate 158,949 downwards.
AGTACACCTAGATGGGGGTGAATAGGTGTAAGGCTCATCTAATGACAAATGATGCGGAATTAAAAACAAATTGCAACACACTTAGTTTAACCAAAAAGTGTAACTGAATTTTCGGTAAAGGGCTCTGGACTATCTCCTCTAAATTCCTCTAAATAGGAGTTGAGGTGCTATATAAAACTCTCTTGGTTCAACACAAGTGAGGCACACAAACAATACCAAGCATATAAGTATGATATGAACAATATGAAATAATGCAATGCATAATATAAGAGAGAGAGAGAGAGAGAGTTTAGAGATAGTGGATCAATCGCAAACACTGAGATATGCATTGAGGTTCGAGCCACTGCTCTACGTCTCCGCCTTTACGCAGAAGGATTTTCACTATATGGTCTACACAAGACTTCCCACACAGGGAACCTCCACTGAGGATTTAGATAATACAACTTTGAGTACACAACTCCTCTCTCAAGCAACAACAACCTCTACACTAGAGGCAAGACACTAAGTCACACAAGATCCACCTCTCAATAGAGGGATAGGGCACAAGCCAAACAATAATCACCTCTCACTAGAGGGATAAGCACAAAGCCAAACCAATCACAATCACCTCTACACTTAGAGCGATACCAACACAACCAAACACAACCTCCACAATCACCTCTACACAAGAGGGATACCAACAAATACAAGGAAGGTTACAACTTTTGGTGGTCTCAACAACCACAAATCAATTTTACCACAAAAATAAGATCCTAGATAGGATAGATATGATGGCTCAAGTGTGAGAAAATAAAGAGTTTGAAAATAAATCACAAAGAAAAACTCTTGGAAAACTTCTTGATGGCTATAGATATGAAGAACAAAAACCAATTCCCAAAGACTCTATTTTTCTTTGATTTTTTTAACACTTTAAAATAAATAAAGATAGATCTTCATAACCCAAAAACTCTTTGAAAACTAGTTGCTAAAACACTAGGAAAGATGGAAAATTTTGCTTTTGAAATTCTTGGTGAAATCAGCTAAGGAGGGAGCTATTTATAACCTTCCAAAAAATCTGCCCGTTGGCAGCCAGGAAAGGGCAGAAATGCCCTTCCAGTCGATTTCCCGGTCGATCGACCAACGGTCATTTTTATGACTGTTGAGCCACCGTCGACCGCCCGGTCGACCGGACCTGGATGCAGAGAGCAGATGCTCTCTGCCGGTCGACCACCCGGTTGACCAGGGCAAGTTCCAGAGAGCAGAGCTCTCTGGCGGTCGACCGGGTCGGTCAACCGGCCCTCCAGCCTATAAGGCCTGCGGTCGACCGTCCGGTCAACTGGTAGAAGGCCAGGTCACTATATTTAAGGATTAAAAACTTGTCCTTTTATCCTCTGAAAAATCCCATAAAATGCACATAAATTCCACAAAAATAAGTTCTTATAAGATCTTTGAAATACAAATATGTGTGACTAAAATTCAACACATACTATAAACAATTTGAATTTTTTTGTGATATAAAAATTAGGCTTAACACAAAATCTGTATTTTTCAAACCTTGAATTTTTGAAATGGAAAACCGTTTTCTTCAAAAGTCATATGGATACAAAAATATGATATTGAAACAACTTTGAAGCATTTGTATATGGATAGAATCCAATATACATAAAAGATATTATATCTATATTTTTGACATGAAATCCAAAATCGGTTAAACTGAAAACCAAAACTAACAAACTTTAAACTTGTGTGTGTATGTGAACTTGAGCATATAAACACTATCTAATCTTTACATAAGATCTAAACAACTAACACAAGCCGAGGTCTTCTTGTAGAACTCCTTTTCCAAGTCGACTCGATCCAAATGCGATCCAACGAGCTTGACTCCAACCGACTACTAGATGCGATCTTGACGCTCGAGCTCTTGCATCAACATGTGAAAGCTCCAAAACTCTTTTGTTGGAGTTAACTATTATCTTGGTCAATCACTGAAACTATTTATACACAAGATTATTAATAAACTATAACTACGTGAGTTAATTATCATCAAAACTAGAGTGATGGGCCTCTGGGCCAACAGAGAAAATAAGTCAATATGGCCGACTATGAAGAAGTAGATATGCTAATAGAGACAGAGCCAGAAGATTCTGATTTCATCGAAGAACATGGCAATATCATCGATTATGTTATTCAACAAGCAGTTTGCAGCCAGAAGATCCCCGACACCACGCAAAGACATCAAATCTTTCATTCAAGATGTTCAGTTTAGGATTAGCTCTGCAATCTTATAATTGATAATGAAATCTACGAGAACATCGTCTCTAGAACACTTGTGGATCATTTGAAGTTAGAGACAAAGCTGTTGGCCTAAAGGTCCATCACTCTAGTTTTGATAATGATTAACTCATGTAGTTATAGTACTAATGATCTTGTGTTTATTTAGTCTCAGATATTTGATCAAGATCTTATTAGGTGTTTAGCTTCATCAAAGAATTTCAAATCAAGTTTTGGATCTAGCACGTGTTGATTCAAGAGCTCGCGCATCAAGATTGCATAAAATACTCAAGAGGAGTCTAGCTCATTGGATTAAGGTTTGGACCAAGTCAAGAAGGAGAAGAAGTTTATTAATGAAATTTTTCAAGAGAAGACTTGCGTCTAGGTTTGTTTGTAGTAATATTTTATTTTTAGATAAAATGTAAAGGATAGATTAGTTGGTGGATTGCCCAAGTGTTCATTCTTTGTATTTGAGGAGGCGGACTTGCAGGTTCGCGTTGTTTCGAGTTCTAGTGAGAGCTCGGTGTTGAGGTACGGTCTCGGCAAGCTAGTGTGCTTGCGGTGTGTAGTTCTTAGGAGAACAAGAGAGGGACTAATGAATCCAAAGAATTCTAGTGTGAACTCGTTGTAGGTGTTGTGGCACCGAGTGATCCGATCGGATCGGTTTTTAGTAAAAATCCTTCATAGTGTTGAAGGCGGGGATGTAGAGCAAGGGTGCTCGAACCTTGAAACAAATCTCCCGTGTTTGTGATTGCTCTCTCTATCTCTCACATGTGTTTTAATCTTGCATGCTTACATTGTCTTTATCTTTATATGCTTGATATATCTTGTGCTTAAAATGATATATGCTTGGGATTGTTTGGTCACACTTGTATTCAACCAAGAGAGCCAAAGCGGCACCTCAACTCTAGTCTAGAGGAATCGTGAGGAGATAGTCCAAAGCCCTTCACTGGGAATTCAGCTACACTCTTAGGTTATACCTTGTGTGTTTAATATAGTAGTTTTTAGTTTGCTTAAATAGTTTTAATTCCACATTAATTCATCATTAGATTAGCTAGTCACCTATCACCCCCCCTCTAGGTGATTTCAATTGGTATCAGAGCTTGGTGCTCTTGATTTGGTCTAACAACCTAGAGTTAAAGATCCTTATGTTTGGCTAATCACAATATTTATACACACACATGGATTTCATGTCACCTCCCATGTTTGATATTCTTAACATCCAAACTTGGAAGGTTAAGATGTCAATATACCTCAAAGCCTTAGGTATTCATGTTTATTTTGCCACTATTAAAGATTCATATTATTTAAATGGAAAATAACTAGAGGCTAATGCAAAAGCCATCCATGCTTTAAAGTCAACCCTAAATGATGAATATTTATCTAGGGTTTCTAACTTTGATTCGGCTTTTATAGTATGAAACACTATAGTCTCCCTTGGCGAACAAAAGTAATATTATGCGGGGAGTGACTCGGATGATGGAAGTGATGCTTCCAACTTGTGCTTCATGGTCCAAGGGATAACCCCCTTGAGGTAAACTCTGAATTCGAGCTAGAAGAAGATAGTGACATGTCTTATGATGAGCTTGAATCATTTTGTCAACAACTTCTTGAAAATTATGACTTGCTTAAAAAGGATAATAAAAGATTGAAAAAGAAATATGATTCTATTTTAGTAGAAAAAGATTCTTTTCAAAATAAATAGGAAAATATTTCTAAAGAAAATGATATGTTGAAAAAGGATAATATTTCTTTAACTTCTAAGTTAAATGATCTTTGTGAAGGAAATACTTCTTTAAAAAATAAAATTATTTTGGTGGAAAAAGAAAAGAAAATTGCTTTGGAAGAAAACAACTCCTTAAAAAGAAAAATTGTTTCAAAGAAAAAAATATTTCTAAAAAGAAAAAGAGTATTGATTCTCATTATCACCATGCTTTTCATGCTACTATTGATAAAAATGAGATTCAATTTTTGAAAAATAGAATAAATTGTTTGAGCTCAACTTTGAGCAATTGTGTATTTAATCATAATAGATTGAAAATCTTGTTTCAAAAGAAACAAGCTTCACATGTTCATGCACATCACCCACGACACACTTATGCACACTTTGCATATCATGATCACCCTCATCCTCATGTGCATTCTAGAGTGTACAAATGTACCCATTGCGGCCGCAAAGGCCATTTAGCAAAATTTTGTTATGATCAGGTAAATTCTATTAATTTTGCTAATAAAAATGTTTGGGTTCCGAACAATACTAACCCCCGTAGACCCAAAAGAAAATAGGTACCAAAATTCTCACCTCTTGTGTTTGATGTAGGTGTGGGCTCTCACATGACATGAGAGGTTTGGTGCTTGGTGATGGATGCATGGGCTAGATGGACATACAATTGATGCACTGCTGTCAAGGAAGTTTGGTGGGAGGACCACCATGGTTTAGAGATATAGAGATGTGCCCTAATGGTTTTGGTAACTATCTAAACTCCTATTTTATTTACATGCTTTTACATTAATGATTTTTAGCATGTTCATGTTTTGTGTTTATACTTCAAGAGGTGAATGCTTGTTTAGATATAACTTTCATTAAAACTTGTGTCTATATTTGTACAAGTAGTGAGCAACATTTGATTCTTATATGTTTGTACTTCATTGCTCATTTGTACTCATTACATGTACACGTATAGCCTAGTTTTAATGATTCGTGCATTTTAACTTGTTTTCCCTATTCTTATGCATATTTTACTTCATGTATATGTTATTCTTGTCTAAAATTAATAAATATACATGTACACCCTTGAGTCTCTTTCCTTCATGCAAATTATATCATAGACTCTTTTATGTTTAGGATATGTATGTATATTGTTAGTTTTGATAAATTATACATATATCTTGAAGTTTATTTTTAAATAAAAAATGAACTTTAACGATTTTCATATGTTTGACATTTTTGAGCCTCATTGACTATTTTTCATGATTATGCTAATCACATAACCTTTGTACACTCACATTATTTTTGTTTAGTCATGATTTTATTTCGTGAGCACATTTTTGAGTTTTATAGACTTCGAGTGTTAACTTTTGTGTATTTAGTATGATTCATGAGATATACATGGTTAGTTTCATGTTTGAAAGATCTTTAACTAGTTTTTAAAAAAAAATTACTCTAAACTAGTTATTTATTTTTCATTTGGTAGTGTTTTCGAAACACGGCTATTTTCAAATTTTATAAAATATTTTCAAACTCTTATTTTTGAAAACCCCTACCAACCCTTTTAAAGGGCAGATGGATGGACGACCATGCCTTGTGAGCCTTATTGAAAATCTTTTTAACATATGCATGATTAGGGTGGATAGATATGAGTAATACATATGAACTTCATGAAATTCTACTTTTATATACTCATATATGTTTTCTTATATATGTATGCTTCAAATTTCAAATAATATCAATTTCAATTGGTATTTTCATTTTCATACATATATATGTTTTGATTGTGCTTGATTTACAATATCCTTATATGTTTAAAGTACAAATTATGTTTATGCTAAGCTTGACTTAAATCTTGATTTCAATTGGTATTTTAATGAGCTTATGCATTATTTTCAATTGGTATTTCACTTGATATCAAAATATACTTCTTATTTTACCTTTTAATTGATATCAAAATTTACAATATACTTCAATTAGTATCAATATGTTTCAATTTCAATTAGGTTTCGATGTCAATTGGTATCAATAGATTTCAAATGGCATCAAAATTGTATTACCTTTTATTTCGATTGTATCAAAAATGTTTTACCTTTTATTTGGTATCAAAATTTACCATATATTTCAAAATCTACAAATGTTTTCGATTTCAATTGGTATCAAAATTTACCATATATTTTAAAATCTCAGTGTTTATTTGGTATCAAAATTTTCAATTTTAATAGGTATCAAAAATCTTGTGATATCTTAAAATTTTGTTTATTTACAAGTAGTATATCAAAATTTGCTTTAAGAAAATTCAAAATTTGTATTTAAAGTGAATTTTTAAAAAAAATTAAAATGTTTTGATGTGTATTGCCTATATGCAAGGGGAGCTTAACATCTCTTCTATATATAGATTCATATTGAGTGTATCTTATATTGAGGAGTTTGACATCTCTTTTTTATGTGGTACACGTGTGTAGGGGAAACTTAACATCTCCACTTATGCATTGTATATTATGCTTTATGTGAGTTAGGATTTTGTCATCCTTTCTTCATGTAATGCACGTATGCAGGAAAGCTAACTTTACATCTTCCTCTTCATGAATGTATATCACATCTATATCTTTATTATTGATTTGTTTTTCACCCCTTTGTTAATGATTGACAAAAAGGGGAAGAATGATTTTGAGTTTATATATGCATTCTGTTTTATGTTTATACAAAATTGGGGAGAAGGATTTTGAAAGTTTATACAAAAAGGGGAGAAAGTTTTCTGGGAGAAGAATCCTTGATTTGTGCAAGTTTCTCTTCCCTTATTTATGCATATATATTAGTTTAGTTTTATGCACTTCATTGAATATCTATTTGTTTATTGTTATGCATGAGTTAAGGGGGAGCTTCTATGAGCTTAACTTTAATCCATGCATATATAACTCCCTGAGTTCTGTCATCATCAAAAAGGGAAGATTGTTGGCCCAAAGGCCCATCACTCTAATTTTGATGATGATTAACTCATGTAGTTATAGTACTAATGATCTTGTATTTATTTAGTCTCAGATATTTGATCAAGATCTTAGTAGGTGTTTAGCTTCATCAAAGAATTTCAAGTCAAGTTTTGGAGATAGCACATGTTGATTCAAGAGCTCGCGCATCAAGATTGCATAAAGTACTCAAGAAGAGTCTAGCTCATTGGATCAAGGTTTGGACCAAGTCAAGAAGGAGAAGAAGTTTCTCAAGTGAAGATTTTTCAAGAGAAGACTTGCGTCTAGGTTTGTTTGTAGTAAGATTTTATTTTTAGATAAAATATAAAGGATAAATTAGTGATGGATTGCTCAAGTACATATACACTCACACACAAGATTTATATGTGTTTTCATAAAAGAGTTTTCATTTTGAAAAATACCGGTTTGATTTTTAAGATTAAAAGTATACATGTGTTTTATCAAAACTTATTTTAGATCTTAATGTCCAAAACATAGATATTTCATCATATATGTGTAGTGAATCATATTGATACACACTAAGCTTAAAAAGTGCTTAGAATATATTGTTTTTGTATTTGGAGAAGTTTTGGAAAATCAATTTTGAAAAATACAGATTTTTGTTTAAGGCAAAACTTTCATATTACAAAAATAGTTCAAAATGTTTGTAGCATGTTTTGATTTTTACTCAAACATGTTTGTATATCAAAGTATATCAATGAACTTATTTTTATAGAATTTATGAGAATTTATGGGAATTTATTGAAGGTAAAAAGACCGTGTTTTAAATCCCTAAAAATAGTTGGACTGGCCTTCTGCCAGTCGACTGGCTGGTCGACCGAGTCAGAAGTCGGTCGACCACACAGTCGATCGATGTGTACAAACGTACACAGCCAAGGGCCGGTCGACCGCACGATCGACCGCTAGAGAGCCTCTGCTATCTGGAAATGGCCCGGTCGACCGGGTGGTCGACCGCTGGGTCATTTGCCAATTACGGTCGATCGGCCGGTTGACCGCTAGCACAACGGTCAGAAATCTGACCATTGTCCGGTCGACCGGGCGGTCGGCCGACAGCAGACCTGTCTGCTGAGTTGGCCTTCAACGACCATATTTTGGGAGCCTATAAAAGGGGCTTCTCTTTGACTATTTTCTATAAGATTTGAAGAGAGTTTTTTGGGCTAGTTTTTTCTACCTATCTCAGTGTTTATCTCCACATGTTTTAGAGCTAAAACTTCCAAATTGAAAGGAGTGTTTTTCAAGAGTGTTTTGAAAAAGAGATTTCTTGAGTTTTTCACCACCAAATCAATCCTAGTTTTCTCACACACTCTTGAGCTATCCATTGCTATATCAATCCTATATGGATCTTTGTTGTGAGAGAGTTTTAGGTGATCAAAGTGTTTAGATCACCAAGTGTTCATTCTTTGTATTTGAGGAGGCAGACTTGCGGGTTCGCGTTGTTTCGAGTTCTAGTGAGAGCTCGATGTAGAGGTGCGGCCTAAGCAAGCTAGTGTGCTTCGGTGTGTAGTTCTTACGGGAACAAGGGAGGGACTAGTGAGTCCAATGAATTCTAGTGTTCACTCATTGTAGGTGTTGCGGTACCGAGTGATCCGGTGGGATCGATTTTTTGTGAAAATCCTTCATAGTGTTGAAGGAGGGGACGTAGAGCAAGGGTGCTCGAACCTTGAAATAAATCTCCGTGTTTGCGATTTCTCTCTCTATCTCTCACTTGTGTTTTTATCTTGCATGCTTACATTGTCTTTATCTTTATATGCTTGATATATCTTGTGCTTAAATTGATATATGCTTGGGATTGTTTGGTCGCACTTGTATTCAACCAAGAGAGCCAAAGCAGCACCTCAACTCTTATCTAGAGGAATCTTGAGGAGATAGTCCAGAGCCCTTCACCGAGAATTTGGCTACACTCTTAGGTTATGCCTTATGTGTTTTAACATAATAGTTTTTAGTTTACTTAAATAGTTTTAATTCTGTATTAATTCATCATTAGATTAGCTAGTCACCTTTTTCATCCCCCCTAGGTGATTTTAGAAGCTACATCATTCGTATGACATGGATGGATAAAAAAAGGTCCATGCATCAAAGTAATGAATTTATGTTATGTTCCTATTTCTATTAGAAAGTTCTACCAAGATTCCGTTGCGTGTGGTATTATCGACAAAGATAAGTTCCATATTCTTTTGAGAAGATCGTGGCAACATAATGTTGACACTGTAAGTACACCTAGAGGGAGGGTGAATAGGTGTACGGCTAATCTAATGAATAAAATGCGAAAATTAAAACTTAATTGTAACACACTTAATGTAACCAACGAGTGTAGCCGAATTCCCGGTGAAGGGCTCTGGACTAACTCCTCTTGATTCCTCTGAATAAGAGTTGAGGTGCTATATGAAGCTCTCGTGGTTAAACACAAGTGAGGCACACACAAATAACACAAGCATGTATATGATATGGCAATATGAATAGATGCACAAAGTAATAGAGAGAGTTAAGAGAAAGTGGATCAATCACTAACACACGGATATGTTTCGAGGTTCGAGCACACAGCTCTACATCCCCGCCTTCACACAGAAGAATTTTCACTAACTTGTCCACACAGGACTCCCACACAGGGAACCTCCACTGAGGATTTGGGGCAATACAATAACCGGGAGTACACAACTCTCCTCTCAATTACAACACAACCTCTACACTTAGAGGCTAGGCTCAAGGCCAACAAAATCAACCTCACAAATGAGGGATAGGCACAAAGCCAATACAAACACAATCACCTCACACTAGAGGGATACCAACTCAATCACCTCTCACTAGAAGGATATCACAAAGATGGAAGTTTACAACTTGGTGGTCTATCTCAACCACAAACCCATTTTCCCATAAAGATAAAAATCCTATAGATAGGATAACAAGATAGCTCAAGTATGGAAAACAAAAGAGTTTGGAAATCAAAAACTCAAAGAAAAACTCTAGGGAAAAACTCTAGATAGAAATGCAAATGAAGATCAAATCAATTCCCAAAGAATTTTCTTTTCAAATGATTTTTTCAACCCTTAAAAATAAATGAAGATAGATCTTTTGAACCCAAAACTCTTTTGAAAACTTGTTGTTTTAAACACTAGAGAAGTAGGAAATTTTGGCTCTTAAAAACGTACCAAAACCCACTTCAAATGGGGTATATATAACCCCCATAAAAATTCTGCTCGTTGACAGCTGACAAGGTCAAAATTGACCTTCCGGTCGACCGGCTGGTCGACCGGCCAACGGTCAAAAAAGTGACCGTTGAGCCCAGCGGTCGACCGCCCTAGCGACCGTGTCGGATCCAGAGAGCAACGGCTCTTGGCCGGTCGACCGCTCGGTCGATCGAGTCTGGAAACAGAGAGCAGTGCTCTCTGCCCGGTAGACCGCCCGGTCGACCGGAGGCTTTCCAGAGAGCAGAGCTCTCTGGTGGTCGACCGGGACGGTCGACCGGCCTCCCCAGCTTGGCTGCGTGCACGTTCTGTGCACGTCGGTCGACCGGCCCGGTCGACCGCCCACTGCTTCGGTCGACCGGCCCGGTCAACCGGCAGTCAGCCAGTCTGACATTTTTGGGACAGAAAAACTAGGGTTTTTAACTTAAATAAAATCCCATAAAAACTCTAAAAATTCACAAAAATAAGTTCTTATATTATATTTGAAATACAAACATGTGTGAAAAAAATTCAACACATATTTCAACTTATTTGAACCATTTTTGTGTCTTAGAAATTTTGCCGAAAACTAAAACACGTATTTTTCAAAACTTAGATTTTGAAATGGAAATCCGATTTTTCCAAAACACATCCAAATACAAAAACATGATATAGAAACTACATTTAAGCATGTAGTATATGGATAGAATCCAATGTACATGAAATATATATGTATCACTATTTTTGACATTAAATCCGAAATAAGTTTTGTTAAAATACCAAAACTCCAAACTCATGAAATAGACTATCAAACTAAGTTTGTTTAAATAGTTGAAGCATAGATGTATATAGAACAAATCTAATATACATTAAACCATGTAAACTTGTTGATTCTATCTATTCATGAAAACCAAGATCGGTTAAACCAAAAACCGAAAAGCAAAACATGAAACTTAAACAAGTGTGTGTGTTGTGAACTTGAGCATACCTGATTAGTCACATATATTGCATATACATTGTCACCTTACCATACTTTTTAGCTAATAAATCCTATTAATAAGTCTTCTTCTTCTTTGTTAAATGTAGGCCCAATTGCTAAAAGAAAGGAAGAGAAACAAGCCCAAAAGCCCACCAAGTTCTGATTTAATTCAGAATAAATTCGAAATCAAGGAATCAGGGCAAAATCTTGGCATATCAGAGAGGTTGAAAATCGGTTGAAAAGAATCCTCCCAAATCAAGCGGTTGAAGCCAACAATCAAAGGCTGTTTCGTCAAATCCTGAAGTAAAAACGAGAAAACCAGCAGAAGATATGGGAGAATCATCAACTAGGAGCACCCACCACTTGGGTGTGGCCATCTGGCCACACCAGGGCCGCGAAAACGCGGCCCTAGCCGCGTTTCTGCGGCTTTGTTAAAGAGGTTGGGGGAGCGTTTGCTCCCCCAATCTTCCTATGATTCCCTCCTCTGGGTTTTTGCCTATAAAATCTTGGGTTTTGTACTGAAAAAGGAGCGAAGACTAGGATTAGAATTTTTAATTATTCTTTAAGGATTTAGGCTCTTTGTTAGATAGTATAGAAGTTGTATTTTTGTTTTATAATTTGTAGTTCAGTGTAAACACTAGAGAGAAGAGTAGAATTGAGTGTGTAATTCGTCTTTGAAGTGACAATCAAAGAAGCTTCTACTTGCTTGATTAACTCAACTCGAATTCGGTATGTTCAAGTTTACTTGTCATTCTCTTGTTTGTTTTCATTTCATAATGAGTAGCTAATTCGTTTTCTGGGCTCACTAATGGACCTCTTCTATCACCTCTCTCTTGACTGATTTTCATATAAGCAACACTTTTTGAATCATAAAGTACCTTAGTTAAAACTTCGTTCTTGAAAGCACATGAGGATTTCTTTATTTTAAACTTGGACTTTTAAAGCACAAAACTCTTTGAACTGTTTTTATTCCATACTTGCTTTTTTGCGCTTGATGGTTTAATATTCACTTCTTAATAATTTGTAATGAAAGGGCTTAAGATTTAAATGAAACGATCTTATTTGTTTTGCTTGGACATTAAAAGAAACTAAAGGTTTTGGTTTATAATAAAAGTGATGCAACCCAAATTTTCTTGAGATAAGTACATAGCTAAGTTAAAAATTAGTGAGCCCAGATCTTCTCCTTCTTATATTAAAATCAACCAAATAATTTTCAAGCTTTTTAAATCACCTTCTCCAAAGCCTTCTCCAAAGTTGCAATTTCTCTTTTAATCATCTCCCTTCTTTTCATTCTCTTTTCAATTAAAAAACGAGCACAATTCTTTGTTATTAAACGAAATATCGAAAAGCTTTCATCGCATTCCTCCTCGTGGACACGACCCATTAGCCACAAGCTACATGGTAAATCTCTTAACTCTTTGATTTTTGCAATCAATTTTTGGCGCCGTTGCCGGGGAGGGAATGGTGTATTTATTTTTTAACAAGTTTGGTGTCTTATTTCAGAGACTTCAAGATTCAGATTTAGCATTCAAGTTTTACAAGAGAAAACTTGCAAATTCTGTGCCCCTACTCTCGAAAGTAGGAAACAGAATTTCAAGAAATTGCGTTACAAAAGTTGAAAATTTCATTGGACTACTAAAACTCTTTTTTGCAGGACATATTGCTCGCAAAAAATTAAGTTTTTATACGTTATATTCTTGCTATATCTGCTATCCACCATCCCTATTTTAATTCTATAGTAATTTGAGTGATTGTTAATTGCTTAAAAAGCGTTTAGACTTGCATTCTAGGCATTTGTCTGATTACGTTTATTTTATAATTACTGTTGAAGATAGCAGGAGACAAGGTATGTATGCATATCATATAGTTTAGGAAACATTCTTGGGTGATATTTTGCTTTTGAATGTTACTTTTCTGTATCTTGCACACTTTGCACAATAAATTCTAAGGGCAAAAACCCAATTCAAGATAAGGTGGGAAAGTCATTACCTTCCTTAGCCCACAAACCATCTCCAAGCACGCACAACCTAAGCCTAAGTAAAATTTGATAGACGTTGGCCTTAGGGACATCTCAAACTCACTAGGAGATTATCCTAAGGGGGAGGTGTTGGAATTTGACTCCTGCCAAGTCAGTATCTAAGAAGGGGACTGAGGGCCGAAAGCCCGAAGGTGGTGGTTACTTAATTAAGGAACGTTTTTGATGGATAACCTCCCACCAATCTTGCCCTGACCTGGCTGATTAGCTTCTGATCAAAGTCTACATTATACCTCCTGTGGACAATCAACCAGTTAGGAGTTGTCTAGGTCAAGGTTACCTTAGACTAGGCTTGGTTGTTTTCTCTTCTTGACTATTGGTGAACTTGTTTGTGATTGTGTTTGTGTATGCAAGTGTGGTCAAGAGACCCTAATTCATCTAGGTTAACTAGAAACACATCACCACCCAAGTTCGAAACAAGACCAGATTCGGTTTGGATCAACAGACATCTTTGCAGGATAGGTTCTATCCCATTAGAACATCACTTCCATCCTGCATCCAACTTCCATCAGTTGGTGAACACAACTTTGAGTTTAAGCCACAGTTCATCAATACACTCCCTAAGTTCCATGGCTTAGAGTCCGAAGATGCTTATTTCTTCATAAGAGAATTTGAGGAAGTATGCTTAATGATGAAAATCCCACACCTTGCAGATGATGCTATTAGGTGAGATTTGTCCTATTTGCTCTTAAGGACTTAGCCAAGAAATGGCTCTACAGCTTAGCTGCTGGCTCTATCATATCATGGGATGATTTCATCAAGGTCTTCTTGAAGAAATTCTATCCAATCCATAAGACCGCTCTCGTTAGGAAAAACATCATACAGTTCAAGCAAGAACCTAGTGAACCGTTTTGGAGGTACTTTGAACGCTTCAAAGACCTCCTTGTCCAATGTCCTCATCATGGAATAGAGAAATGGCGACAATGCCAAATTTTTTATGACGGTTTAGACTACTCGACCAAGACCCTCTTAGAAAGCATGTGCCAAGGGGAATTCTTGCAGAAGGATGAGCATGAAGGATGGGATTTATATGAGAATCTAGCTGAAAAAATCATCTAATGGGAACCTTCTAGTGAAAGCTCTAGAAATCCAAACTTTATCTCTTCAAAAGGAGGTCTCCATTCAATTGAATCATCCATAGCTAACGAGGCTAAGTTAGCTAACCTAGCGAGAAGACTGAAAGCTTTAGAAACTAAGAAACCAAGTCCAGTCAATCAAGTCAGCCCGAACCAATTTCCAACTCCGGGTTGTACTTACTGTCAGGCCATGAATTATGTGTTTGAGGAGTGTCCTGTATTTCAAGCTCACCAACACTTCTTTGAATCGATGAATGCGGCCATTTCAAGGCCGATCAATGATCCTTACGCTCCAACGTACAATCCTGGCTGGAGAAATCACCCAAATTTCTCATGGAGCCAACAAAATAATGACCACCCACGGTCAAACCATGCAAGCCACTTCCATCATTCCAATAATTCTTCCAATCATCAACCCAACTTTTCCAATCACCCTCACAATTCTCCCAACATTTTTTCAAATTATCAACAAAATTTTCTCAACCAAGCTCCACCATCTTCCTTCCAGAATCCTCAACTCGAAAGGAGAATGACTGATTTTGAAAGAAACATGGAAAGGTATATGAAGAACCAAGATTCCCTCATGCAAACAATACAGAGGCTAGAGGGTCAAATAAGCCAGTTAGCCAACTCACAACATGAGAGGTAAAAGGGTACCTTGCCCAGTCAACAAATTATGAATCCTAGGAATTCACAACAAGCTCATTTGGTTGAGGATCAATCACTGAATCAATATAATGTTGTTCATACATTGAGGTCGGGAAAGAAAGTTGATAACCAAATATCAACACCACCTAATCCTAGTCAGCACAATCACACTTCAGCATCCACCTCATCTAATCCACTCCTCCTAAATTTGATGAATCTGAAAAAGATAAGTCAACCAGTCATGTGCACGAGCCTATAACACCATTTCCTAATAGGCTGAAAAATAAGCAAAATCCACACATGGATAAGATAATTGAGATCTTTAATCAAGTGAAGATAAATGTGCCACTTCTTGATGCCATCCAACAAGTCCCATCTTATGCTAAGTTTCTTAAGGACATGTGCACCAAGAAGAGAAAGACTAATGTACCTAAAAAGGTCTTCTTATCCACTAACATTAGTGAGCTACTAGTGGGTCCGATCCCTGTTAAGTACAAGGATCCAGGTAGTCCAACCATTGCCTGCACAATAGGACAAGCCGAGATTAGTAGTGCACTTCTTGACTTGGGGGCAAGTATCAACGTGCTTCCATTCTCAGTTTATCAACAATTCGGGTTGGGTGATCTTAGTCCAACTCGAGTCACTATCCAACTGGCTGACCGTTTAGTGAAAGTTCCAAAAGGGGAGATTAATGATGTCCTTATCCGGGTTGGGGAGTTTATTTACCATGTTGATTTCATAGTTCTAGAGACACAACCTGTGTCTAACTCCAATCATAGGGCTCAAACTCCTGTTATCCTAGGGCGACCATTCCTTGCTACTGCAAATGCCATCATCAATTGTAGGAATGGGTCCATGAGGTTAACTTTTGAGGACATGACTAGAGAAGTCAATATCTTCAACCTAGAAAAACAACCTCGTAAGATAAGAGATCAAACATTTGAGGTAAACTTTATTGAAAATAATTGTGATGAAGCGAGTGAAGATATAGAAGATGAGTCATTGTTTCTTAATGAATTATTTAAGAATGAATGCGATTATCTTGATGAGAAGGCATATGTCGGAGATCCTAATGTTAGAGTACCCTTTAAAAAGGGGAAATTTGATTTGAATATCTTCACTTTCGATGAGCCAACCAATAATGTATTAGATGAGAATATCATTCAAGAACCTCCGATTGATATACTCTTTGAAAACCTCTTCGAAGAAGAACTCATGTGTTTGGATGAACCAACTAGGGATCTTTTGGTTAATTACACATCTCTAGGGGAAAGTGTTGACCTAAGATTTGAGGAGATATATGGAACTGAGTTAGAATTCTTAGGCATTCATAGTGAGGAAATTCCAATTGAGAAGTGTGGTGGTGATCATTTTTGAATAATGAATGTAGAAATATGAGGAAGGAAACCTAAAGAAGTTGAGACTGGGAAGGAAGAGAGCTAAAATGACAGAAAAATTGGCCTCCCCACTATGCCCTATAAAGAGGACCCATTGGAATGACGGGAAGAGAGCTAGAGGGATAAGACCGAAAAAGATCTAGGTGTGGGAGAAACTTGATGTTGTACATATTTCTGTATAATATATGTACCTCTTTTACATTTCATTTCATGCATGTATACATTTCTTTCATACATGGGGACAATGCATGAGATAAGTGTTGGGGAGGGTTCTAACATGACTAATATAACTCAAAAAAAAAATTGTATATATATATAAAAAAACTTTTTGAAAGATAAGAACAATATTTTGATATATTTTTGTAAGAAATTAAGTCAATTTTAAGGAATAGAAAAATCATAATTAAGATTTCTTACACTTGGTCAAAATAAGATGACTTGTTTGATTTTTAGGGTTAGGAAGAAAATTTGTGAAAGTAATTTAGTCTTGATATTTACCTTGATAAAATCTGCACACTAAATACACTTATACACTTAGGGTTTAAAAACAAAGACTGTTATGCCTTATAAAAAAAAGAGTATATATGTATGAAAAAAAATAATAATAAACAAATCTAATTATTGATTAGCTAGGTGCTTTGGCCTAAGCAAGCCTTGGTATTTATGCAAAAGATAATTAGATAAGTTTGAAAAAAATATATATATTAAATCCTCTGATTAAGTTGGGTATTTGTACCTCATGAAGCATAAGCATTCACGCCTAAAAGGGGTACATTTTATAAATAAAAACATTGATGTCGTGGCCTTATCTGCTCGAGTGTTTAAGTCCTTAGAGGTGTTTTCTCACCTGGTGCCCTAAAATTGACCGGTTTGGGTGTCATAGACTAAAGGCTCGTTACATGGGCAGATTAGAAAGCCTAATGAAATTGAGGAATAAATTCCACCAAAAATAAATATAAATAAGGCATAGGAGTTAATGTTAAAGAACCCTTAGTCAAACTTCACAATCACGATGGTGCATACAACTCAGGGTAAACTAATAGACTAGATGAGAAGTACAATTTGACTCCTTATTTTAATTGATGACATGTTTTTGAATAGAGACTGAGTTTCGGAATGAAAATTTTGATATTCATATAACTTATAGATTACTTAAAACCTTACAAATATACTTCAAATATTTTCTCCTTTCAAAATGCTTTCGAAAATACTAACATTTTTTATGGATTTTGTGGGTGCAATTCACTGAAAACCCTCACGAGACAAATCGTCCTCTAGGGGTAACCTTGAGGTTTAACGGCTTGTTACAGATGCTCAGTGCAATCGAGTGACCTGCGAAAGTGGTCTAATAATTAATTAGAATTAGTCTGATGTTTTGCTCGAGGGCGAGCAAAAGATAAGTGTGGGGGTGTGATTAGTCACATATATTGCATATACATTGTCACCTTACCTTACTTTTTAGCTAATAAATCCTATTAATAAGTCTTATTCTTCTTTGTTAAATGTAGGCCCAATTGCTAAAAGAAAGGAAAGAGAAATAAGACCAAAAGCCCACCAAATTCTGATTTAATTCAGAATAAATTCGAAATCAAGGAATCAGGGCAAAATCTTGGCATATCAGAGAGGTTGAAAATCAGTTGAAAAGAATCCTCCCAAATCAAGCGATTGAAGCCAACAATCAAAGGCTGTTTCGTCAAATCCTGGAGCAAAAACGAGAAAACCAGCAGAAGATATGGGAGAATCATCAAACCAGGAGCACCTACCACTTGGGTATGGCCATCTGGCCACACCAGGGCCGCAGAAACGCGACCCTAGCCGCGTTTCTGCGGCTTTGTTAAAGAGGTTGGGGGAGCGTTTGCTCCCCCAATCTTCCTAAGATTCCCCCTCTAGGTTTTTGCCTATAAAAGCTTGGGTTTTGTACTGAAAAAGGAGCGAAGACTAGGATTAGAATTTTTGTTTATTCTTTAAGGATTTAGGCTCTTTGTTAGATAGTATAGAAGTTGTATTTTTATTTTATAATTTGTAGTTCAGTGCAAACACCAGAGAGAAGAGTGAAATTGAGTGTGTAATTCGTCTTTGAAGTGACAATCAAAGGAGCTTCTACTTGCTTGATCAACTCAACTCGAATTCGGTATGTTCAAGTTTACTTGTCATTCTCTTGTTTGTTTTCATTTCATAATGAGTAGCTAATTCGTTTTCTGGGCTCACTAATGGACCTCTTCTATCACCTCTCTCTTGACTGATTTTCATAAAAGCAACACTTTTTGAATCATAAAGTACCTTAGTTAAAACTTTGTTCTTGAAAGCACATGAGGATTTCTTTATTTTAAACTTGGACTTTTAAAGCACAAATCTCTTTAAACTGTTTTTATTCCATACTTGCTTCTTCGCGCTTGATGGTTTAATATTCACTTCTTAATGATTTGTAATGAAAGGGCTTAAGATTTAAATGAAAGGATCTTATTTGTTTTGCTTGGACATTAAAAGAAACTAAAGGTTTTTGGTTTATAATAAAAGTGATGCAACTCAAATTTCCTTGAGATAAGTACATAGCTGAGTTAAAAATTAGTGAGCCCAGATCTTCTCCTTCTTATATTAAAATCAACCAAACAATTTTCAAGCTTTTTAAATCACCTTCTCCAAAGCCTTCTCCAAAGTTGCAATTTCTCTTTTAATCATCTCCCTTCTTTTCATTCTCTTTTCAATAAAAAACGAGCACAATTCTTTGTTATTAAACGAAACATCAAAAAGCTTTCATCGCATTCCTCCTCGTGGACACGACCCGTTAGCCACAAGCTACACGATAAATCTCTTAACTCTTTAATTTTTGCAATCAATATCACACTATCTAATCTTTAACAATGGATCTAAATAATAAAATAAACACTGTACCGAAGTCTTCTTGTAGAGCTCCATTTCCAAGTCGACTCGATCCAAACATGATCCACCGAGCTTGACTCCAACGAGTGCTAGATATGACTTTGACGCTCGGGCTCTTGAATCACCATGTTAAAGCTCCAAAACACCTTTGCTGAAGCTAATCACCTACTAATATCTTGGTTAAGTATCTGAAACTAAACATCACAAGATTATTAGTAAACTATAACTACATGAGTTAATCATCATCAAAATTAGAGTGGAAGGCCTCTGGGCCAACAGACACTACCTATAAGGAAAGATAGAACATATATGTGTTCACTTGGAAGGACAAAAGATATACCTTGAGACCAATTCCACCAGCTATAACTCTACAAAAAAAGGGTGCATTCACCTGTATTCCAGCACAATCAAAGTGATAGAAACTCGAGGGCGAGTTCTTCTGAAAAGAGAGGAACAGATGTAGGAGACCAAAGAGTAAGGCAAGAAAAACAGCGGGCCAAAATAACTTGACCTGTCGACACCCCTTCTTTTGGACTGTCGATAAGCTTTTCCCAAAAGTAAGGGTTTAACAGTTTTCCTCTTGGCTGTCGACAACACCCTTCAAGTGTTGACAACCCTGTTATGTAATAGAGTATTTGAGTTTGCATAGGATTTTGTTTTGGGTTCCAAATTTGGATTCCATTAGTTTTTTTTCTTCTTTATTTTGAACTTTCTTTTTTATTTGAATTTAGTTTTCATGGATAGAATAGGATTCATTGTAACCATATAAATAGGCCTCTTTGCACTCTTTATTTTAATCATGGAATATTGATTAATAAAATTGAGATTTCTCTCCAAATTGCTCGTGGATTCGAGTATATTTCTCGTGGATTCGATTGTCGTGTTCATGGATTCGAATACAACTTCTACCTGAAAGTCTTCAGGGTTTGTGGGCCTTAGAACGAGATCTATCTTGCATTGTTCGGCTTTCCCACTTTTCGCGTCAATGGTTGAGATCTCGGGTTGAGGGTCCTCAGAGCTTTCTAATGCTTCTGTCACTGGATACATGTCGTGATCCTGTCGGGAGGGGGGGCAAATTTTGAGTACTACAATTGCACACTTCAAGTTCCTAAAGGGGCGAAATATCAGGAAGAGATGAATGAGGATTAATTAAGCATGAATATTTATATTAATGATCGAAGATGACAATTGAAAAGTTCCTAATCTACTAAATTTGTCTATAATATTGTCAATAATGTGTGGCACTGAATTTAGAACGAACCCCATTTTCAAGATTCACGATAACTTGAGTTCATATAATGTAGATAGTGAAATGCGTAAAATTTTATTGAAATATCCACATGAGGGGGGCAAAAAAAGTAATATTAATAAGAACTAAACTAAATAAGGAAAAGAGCTCTCAGCTCAATTTTTTCTCTCTCTTTTTTTTGGTACAACACAGGACCTTAGACCCTGCAACACATACTTCCCACCACCTCTCTCCTTACAAGTAACTCCAACTTAATGGGTGCTGAACCTACAGAACACGGACAACTCTGAAGTTTTGTTTGACTAAAAGAGTTGAGAGTAGGGTTGATAATGTGCCGTACCGTATCATGCCTAGTCAAGTCAAGACACGGCTCATGTAAAAATACCTAGGTTCAACCACCGCCAGTGTACTATACTATATGGTTCTAACCCTATAAGGTTGTGTGCCAGTCCATTGGATATTGGGCCGGCCCATGTGTCATACTGATCTGACCCATTCGTATTGATTTGAGTCATATTTTATGTCTATTTTGAGCTTACTTGTTCTTACTTCACATATTTTATGCCTTTTTATTTTAAAATAGTCAGTTTTATCGTACAAATTCATACTTGAAAACGAATATGAATGAAATCTAACTACTTGAAAAAATTAGCAAGTAAATAGAATTAAGATCAGTGAATGAGATGAGTTGATAAGAATATAGGTCATGAGATCTTATTTCACCAAGGGCCGAGATTGATTTCATCTAACTTAAGTTGATAAGGATTGAGTTCAATACTATTAATCGGGTCAGCTCATTGTACTAGCCTAGTGGAGCTTCATTCGTATCCTCAC
The DNA here is from genome assembly GCA_038442645.1 of Agave tequilana. Lineage (NCBI taxonomy): Eukaryota > Viridiplantae > Streptophyta > Magnoliopsida > Asparagales > Asparagaceae > Agave > Agave tequilana. The sequence goes on along the minus strand of JAVJIF010011070.1, from coordinate 137,745 downwards.
TGGGCCATGTCGTGCAAAGCAGAGGCAAGCCCAGGAAGAACACGAAATTATTAGGTATAAATTTTACGGCTCAACATGCAACTCATAGTCCTAAATTTATTACCCTTCTACCCAATTTTTTCGTCTCGGTCCATCCTGCCTTGAGTTGGCCTGGGCCATTACCAATCTTAAGTTAGAGTGTTTGGTGATTAGTCTCTAATTTTGCATAATTTGTATCACATCTTCACATTAATTTCATATTAAATTCTGCTAATAAAGCTTTGCTTGCTTGATTCTAGGTCCATGGTGTCCAAATGAAGAAGAAGACCCTAAATCACCATTTAATTGGTGATTAAAGGCCTACTAAGATTGCCATTGACCTAGGAGGCTGATTTCGTCAAAACCAGGGTCTGCAAAATCAAAACCGGGCTCAGGAACTGAAAGGGGACAGACAAGACTGCGCGCGGCTCGAAGCGCCGCGCGTGACAACTTGATCGCAGCGGAAACGTGGCTTTGGCCGCGTTTTCGCGGCCATACGGCCGCGCCGTGTGCGCCGCTTCGGGCCAGGGTTTGTCCCCTGGCCCCCCTCTTCCCTGGTGGCTATAAATACCCCCTGGGGTTTCCAGAGCAAGGATATATATAGAGTTTAGGGTAGTTTTTCATTCCATTTTGTAGTTTAATTTAGGCTAGATTAGTTCTTCTTCTCCCTCTTTGTATTTTCCATTTTGTAGATCTTGTAATAGGGAGAGAGAGTAGTTCATGCTTGGAATGCAAGAGTGCTTATAATAGAAGGTGACAATATATGAAAGGTGCTCTCTTTACCTCTCTATGTTTTCTTCTCTCTAATCTCTTTTACATGTATAGCTAACTTTTCTCTCATGGCAACTAACTACTAACCACCAACTAGTCTAACTTCTTTTATGATAATCCACATGAATCTAATAGCCTCGATTTGGCCTTGCTCTTGCAAGAGCCATTGATGGCTCATGATGATGGATCTAACTCTAACTTCCTAACCACTAACAAGCTTACATTACTTTATTTCATGCTTGCTCTTATTGGGTTTTGATGATTTAAGTTTAGCTTGTGTTTGTTTGTTGAGTTGGGTTGTGAAGAGTTACATATGGCTCATACTTTGAATCGCTCTTGAATCAAGGACTAGTGATGGCCAATGATACATGTGAGGCAACTATCACTAAGAGGTTAGCGTGTTGGTGAAATCATTAGTAGTTAGTAGCCATGAGTTTTCTTTCTCTTTCACTTGTTTTAGAAATACCAAAACCACAAATATATTCTTTTCTATGTTTCCCTCTTCTTTGTATTTCACTGTACTTCATTTCCATTCTTTCTTTTATTTTCTTTTCATTCTTTAAAACTTTGAAGAATCTTTAACAAACACGTGAATCAACCGGTAAACCTTCTATCGCCTCCCATCCTTGTGGATTCGACTCGTTTTAGCCTCTATGCTATAACGGAAGTATCGAGGAAGCCAAAGCACACACACTTTAAATATCCATTTCAAAACATACACTTTTTGTGCGCGGTTTTCCCCCGATCAAATTTTGGCGCCGTTGCCGGGGATGGGAATGGTTTGATTTCACAAGTTTGCTAACTATTCTTCTTTGTTTTTTTAGTGTGCAGGTTAAAGTTTTAGCATTGTAGAAGCCCACACTTGCTCAAGTGAGGTCGGGTAATTCTTGTATATTTTATATTCTGCTGCTAATTTTTTTTTACCTGTGCACTGTAAATAATTGTAAGAACTAAAATACAGAAATTGGATGCTTTAAAACGGTTTAGACATTTGCATCTAGGCACGTGTCAATTTTTATTCCAATATACTGTATTTTATTCTTATGTTGTTTTGATACTGATAGGAGGTGTACATATTGCATTGCATATAGTTAGGACAAACACTTCAGTGATTTACTCGCTTTTTTGTGTTCATCTTATCTATATTGCACACTTGCACAAATTTAACTTAAGGGCAAAACCCAAAATAACATAAGGTGGGGAAGTCATTACCCTCCCTTAGCCCAAAAATCATCTTCCCACTCACACAACCCAAGCCTTAATAAAATTTGCTAGACGTTGGCCCCTAGGGACATCTCGGACTCATTTAAGAGATTGACCTAAGGGGGAAGTTGTTAGAATTTGACTCTTGCTAAATCGGTGTCTAAGGTTGGGGATTAAGAGGCGAAACCTCGAAGAACAGTGGTTTGGCATAATTAGGCCCGTTGCTCCGGCACGGATACCTCCCACTGATCTTTCCCCTACCTGGCCGATTAACTCGTGGTCAACGTCCGACAATATACCCCCCGTGGATAGTCTAACCAGTTAGGAGTCGTCTAGGTCTAAGTCAACCCTAGCATAGGCTTGTTTTCTTTTTCTTTTTCTTTTTCTTTTTCTTTGTTTGTTTGTTTTCTTTTTTGTATATTGTGAAATGGATTTTAACAACAATAATTCTTTCAATCAAAATATGAATCCATATTTCACTCCGACCTCATTTGACTCGGATAACTCTGACCCAGCAATGTACAACATGAACCAACCATATATGTCGGGTTGGGATTATCCGAATCAATATGACCCATATCCCCAACCATATGACCCTAATTTTCAAAATAATTTCAACTCTTCACAGAGTTCATGGGGATTCACCTACCCCGAGTCAAATTTTCAACCATCTTATCCACAATTTTTACAATATTCGTTCCCCAATTTTGATTCATATACTTCTTTTCCTGAACCACCAATTGAAGAAAAATCATCATTGGAAAGGAGTATAGAAGAGTCCCTACAACAAATGCAAAATGTACTCAATTCACAATCCTTCCCACATCAAACTCCACATACTCCTTTTCTAGAGCATCTAATTGAAGAAGAATCTGAGCTAGAAAAGCGTTTGGAAGTCTTTTGTGATAGAATACAAAACATGGTGGACTCCTCATCTCAACTAAAATTTCAAGAGTCCTACTCATCTTTTCCAGTCTCACTTATTCAAAATTAACAAACTTTAATACTGGACTTGAGTATGGAACCCTTGCGTGAGTCTGAGCAGCAACCGCAAAATCCGATGTACTCACAATTTCACCATAATTTCCAAAATCAACTTCCATACTCATCTTTTCAAGAAAAACCAATTACAAAAGTATGGAAGACATGATTCAGACTCAACATTCTGTTACCCTGTCTGTCAGTAGGTTAGACTCAATAATGAGCGATCTGATCAATGAGAGCGAGAAAAATCTTTCTTGTCAACCATTGACCAATTCTTATATCCCTAACTCTACTGATTGGACCCTTGAATCATATCAATTTGGGAATCCAGATTCATTTCAGAACATACCTTTGAACTTGGCCAAACTCCAAGTTATGAAAATCGCCTGGACATTCTGGCAAGTTATCCCTTTCCTGAAAATGAAATCGAACCTGAATGTGATCCTGAACCTCATGTTAGTAGTTCCATTTCACTTTTTGATTCAATAATGACTCCGGTGTCTTTACCAGATTTTTTCTCTATTCCGAAGTCAACAGTGAATCCTGTACCAATTCACCGTGAAATGGAATCACCAATCTCTCATGATCACACTTCATTATTGGGGACAGTGTGTGAATATCAATTCTTTAGTTTGGACCCTGTTTTTGAACCAATTTCGACTCTCATTGTTGACTCTCGACTTGATCTGAGTCAACTTCCCGAGTCGGTATCGGTTTTTATTCCTGATCCCTTTGAGTTCAAATCCATCATTTTTAAAAATCACACTTCATTGTTGGACAAGAATGTTGACAAAAATGACTCAATAATTATTTTTGAAAATTGGAAATTAGAAAATCACTCATCTTTCAAAATCACACTTCATTGTTGGACAAGAATGTTGACAAAAATGACTCAATAATTATTTTTGAAAATTGAAAATTAGATGGGGATAATTTTTTAAATCAGACCATTCAGTCCATCATTCTTTTACTGGGTCATATTAGAGAGGTCATTGGTGGGTTCCTGCAAGATCCATGCTATTTTGATTGGGTCGCAACACTTGGCCCAATCCGACCACCACCAGAGCCACCCCCTAGAGGTAATCTTCCTTCCCTCTCCATTTGTTTCATGTATTTACACATTCACGATGCATTGAGGACCATGCATGAGATAAGTGTGGGGGAGGGTTTACTAACATAGTTTGTTTTATATTTTCTTTCTTTCACACTTCTTTTTACTTTAAAAAAAAATCTTTTATATAAAAACTTTTCTTGTTACAAAACTTTTTGAATTAAGAGAAATAGTTTTGATATATTTTTAAGAAAATTAAGATTATCTTAGGAATTAGGAAGACCTAAAATTATGAAATTTTAAACCAAGTCAAAATAATAGATCTTGTTTAAATTTTAGGATAAGAAAATAAGATTGAAAAGATAATTTGATCTTGAATTTTTTGCCTTAGATTTATGCATTTCACACTTACACAATTTTTGGGATTGAAATAAAGACTAGAAATGCCATAAAAATATAAAAAAAAAATTAAATTATGACAATAAAAATCACTTATTGAAGTTGGATAATTATGCCTCAGAAAGCATGATTATTCATACCTAAAATGGTGAACAAAAAATAAAATAACCCCCTTGAGTTTTGTGGCCTTATTTACCCGAGTCCTTAAGTCCGAGGGATGTTTTCTCATCTGGTGCCCTAAGACCATCTGGTTTGGGAGTCACCGGCTAAAGGCTCACTACCCGGGTAAAAAAAAAAGCCTAAGAAAACTAAGGGAAGAAAAAAGAAAAAATAAATAAATAAATAAATAATATATATTAAATAAATGGCATGAAAGTTTGAGTCGATATCCCAAAAATCTTCACAGTTCACAAAGTGCATATTTTTCTAAGAGTTTTATGAAAGATCAAAGAGTCAATTCAATTTTAAATTCTTACATTTAATTTATAACAAGATTTTTTGTATTTTGATTTAGTTTAAGAAAGAACAATTTCTGGTTAACCTATGACCTTAGATCACTTATATTTTCGCAAAAATATTTCAACACTTTTCTCTATTTCAAAATGTGTTTTCAAAATACTAACATTTGATTTCTTTCTTTATGGATTTTGTGGGTGTAATCCGTTGAAAACCCTCAGGAGACAAAACTCCTCCTTTAGGGGAAACTTAGAGGTTTAACGGCTTGTTGCACATGCTCAGTGCAATCGCGTCACCTGCGAAAGTGGTGTAATAATTCCTTAGTTTTTTTTTATTCGGGACGAGCAAAAGATAAGTGTGGGGGTGTGATTAATCTCTAATTTTGCATAATTTGTATCACATCTTCACATTAATTTCATATTAAATTCTGCTAATAAAGCTTTGCTTGCTTGATTCTAGGTCCATGGTGTCCAAATGAAGAAGAAGACCCTAAATCACCATTTAATTGGTGATTAAAGGCCTATTAAGATAGCCATTGACCTAGGAGACTGATTTCGTCAAAATCAGGGGCTGCAAAATCAAAACCAGGCTCAGGAACTGACAGGGGACAGAAAAGACTGCGCGCGGCTCGAAGCGCCACGCGCGCGACCACTTGATGGCCGCGGAAACGCGGCTTTGGCCGCGTTTCCACTGCCATACGGCCACGCCGCGCGCGCCGCTTCGAGCCAGGGTTTGTTCCCTGGCCCCCCTCTTCCCTGGTGGCTATAAATACCCCCCTGGGGTTTCCAGAGCAAGGATATATACAGAGTTTAGGGTAGTTTTTCATTCCATTTTGTAGTTTCGTTTAGGTTAGATTAGTTCTTCTTCTCCCTCTTTGTATTTTCCATTTTGTAGATCTTGTAATAGGGAGAGAGAGTGGTTCATGCTTGGAATGCAAGAGTGCTTGTAATAGAAGGTGACAATCTATGAAAGGTGCTCTCTTTACCTCTTTATGTTTTCTTCTCTCTAATCTCTTTTACATGTGTAGCTAACTTTTCTCTCATGGCAACTAACTACTAACCACCAATTAGTCTAACTTCTTTTATGATAATCCACATGAATCTAATAGCCTCGATTTGGCCTTGCTCTTGCAAGAGCCATTGATGGCTCATGATGATGGATCTAACTCTAACTTCCTAACCACTAACAAGCTTACATTACTTTATTTCATGCTTGCTCTTATTGGGTTTTGATGATTTAAGTGTAGCTTGTGTTTGTTTGTAGAGTTGGGTTGTGAAGAGTTACATATGGGTCATACTTTGAATCGCTCTTGAACCAAGGACTAGTGATGGCCAATGATACATGTGAGGCAACTATCACTAAGAGGTTAGCGTGTTGGTGGAATCATTAGTAGTTAGTAGCCGTGAGTTTTCTTTCTCTTTCACTTGTTTTAGAAATACCAAAAACCATAAATATATTCTTTTCTATGTTTCCCACTTCTTTGTATTTCACCGTACTTCTTTTCCATTCTTTCTTATATTTTCTTTTCATTCTTTAAAACTTTGAAGAATCTTTAACAAACACGTGAATCAAACGGTAAAGCTTCTATCGCCTCCCATCCTTATGGATTCGACTCGTTTTAGCCTCTATGCTATAACGGAAGTATCGAGGAAGCTAAAACACACACACTTTAAATATCCATTTCAAAACATACAGATTAGTCTCTTATTTTGCATAATTTGTATCACATCTTTACATTAATTTCATATTAAATTCTGCTAATAAAATTTTGCTTGCTTGATTCTAGGTCCATGGTGTCCAAATGAAGAAGAAGACCTTAAATCACCATTTAATTGGTGATTAAAGGCCTATTAAGATAGCCATTGACCTAGGAGGCTGATTTCGTCAAAACCAGGGGTTGCAAAACCAAAACCGGGCTCAGGAACTGACAGGGGACAGACAAGACTGCGCGCGACCACTTTGTAACGCCCCGATCCCACGGATACGGAGACGTCACTGCGACGTATATACGTAGGTCAGAAAATGCCCCCACGCATATACGCTAAGCAATAAGTACAATAAGAATCAGAGTACACGACTAAGCGTGGTATCCATACATATGCCAACATGAAAGTACAAGTACAAGTCATCACAAACTATGATAAAATATTACACATTACATGTATCTTTTATCACAACCAAGTTCAAAAGCAAAAGATACAATATAAACACAAAATGCTCACGAGTAGGATGAAGATCCCGTGAGTCAAAAGAGAGATCTGGCACAAGGACTGCAGCTAATCGGCCTGCTCACTAAAGAAAGCTCGATCTTCTGTGGAGGGCTCCACTTCGATCCAAGCTTCGGAACCTGAACATACAAATCCAAGGGAGTCAGGACCTCCCAACAATGAACAGACTACCGCCAAATGGCTAAGAGACAGGAACATGAGAGTTAGACAGTATAGTAAATACAAATCAACAAGTAATGGAAGCATAAAGAGTAAAAGTCAGAATACAATAAATCCACAGTTAGAGTCTATTATTATTATTACTTGTCTCACTGTGATATCTAGCTATGTGACCCAGCGTCCCAGCGCACATAGATCCATATCCTAGTAAAGCAAGGTTGTTATTGGAAACCAGCGGTTGTATCTGTTGGCCCAAGGTTACAATCAACCCATGTTTAGTGTATTTTGATGATTACAAAACATATTAGTTATTGGTACTAATATAAATTGTTGTTTAAGTGTGTTTCAGGTTTATATATTAAAGAGATGGATTCTTCCCTAAAGGAAGGTACATTGGACTCAAGACAAGTCAAATTGGGCTCAAAGTGCAATATTGAATATCAAGAGAAGATAGCTCAAGTTGAAGTCTTGAAGACCATTGTAGTTTGTAAGTTTAGTTTTGTAAAGATAGAATATGTGAAATTTGGCTCTAGGATTTGCACACACATTTGTTTTATATGTTTCTATGTTTTCAAAATATTTATTTCTAGGTTTATGCCTTAGTTTATACATACATGTACCCAAAGCTTTACATCTTCAAAAACTTGTTTAAATACATGTATATAAACTATTTTCAGCATAAAACTTAGCTTCAGATTTTTAAAGATTTTATACAAAATTTTCTATCTTAAAATCTGCCCAGAAAAACAGTTTTCCAGGCAGACCGGTCGACCGGCCCAGTCGACCGGCTGCTGTGTCCGGACATGCACAAGTTGTGCATGTCTGTCGGTCGACCGGACCAACAGACCGGTCGACCGAAATTAGACGTTTGCTCTCTGTATCCTTCCGGTCGACTGGGTCGGTCGACCGGTAGAAGGAAACTGTGTTTCCTTTCTTGAGATCGGTCGACCGGCAGTCGACCGGAGCCATAACGGCTCTTTTGCCAGCAGGGTCCCGGTCGACCGGCAGTCGACCGGTAGGCCTGCAACACCTCCAACGGCTCTTTCCTCTTTGGGCTGTTCTGAAAAACTGTTTTATTTTCTGTTTTAACAGACTTTTTAGAGGGTTGTTGGGGTGCTTTTGCAGGTGATATTAGCTGGAAAAATCAGAGTTTTTAACCTATTCTCTCCCTATAAATAGTGGGAAATAGGCCTTAGTTATTTACCAAGAAAAATACAAGTTTTTCATAGTTTTTCAAGAGAAAGAGAAAAATAGTTTAAAGCTTTCATTTCCATTCTTTCAAATTGGTTTTTCAGTTGTTGTTTGATCTCTAATATCACTCTACAACTGAAGCTTTTCTCACCACACTTCATAGAGCCAAAAATTTCATATTCTTTCTATAGGTGAAGTTGTAAAAGTGTGAGAGTGTTTGTAAAAGAGAAAGAGTGTTGTGGTCTAGTTGAGATCACAAATTTGTAATCCTTTGTTCTTGTGGAGACAAGTTCCTAAGGGGAATTTCTTTGTAAGGTGAAGCTACGGGCTTGAGGTCTTTGGAGGCCTAAATTGTACGGGATCCTAAGGGGATAGTGGAAACCCTTCACGGAGGTGAAGGCGGGGACTAGAGCTACGGGCTCGAACCTCGAAACAAATCACTTTGTTTGCGATTGCTTTTGTGTCATCTTGTCTAATTCTCTCTTGCTTTACTTGCTTTCAATTTATTGCTTGAGAACTAACATTTTATTTGTGCAATCCTTACTTGTTTACTTTTCTTGCTATATTACTTGTGTACATTTCATCATCGCATTTCATACTTGGAATTGTTCGATCACACCTCAATACAACACGATTGCATTGCGCACCTCTAACCCATTTAAGGGGAATTGGGAGGAAGGAGTTCAGAACCTCGCAAGGGGTATTCGGCTCTTAGTCGTGTTTTGAGAGATCGTTGCATCACTCACTTAAGTAAATTTTAAAAAGAGCATTAGATTAGCAATTACACCTATTCACCCCCCCCTCTAGGTGTATTTCAATTGGTATCAGAGCTTGGACTCTAGGATTTGGCTTAACAACCTTAGAGAGATCCTTATATTGCTAATCACTTCATTCATTTCCACATAGTAAACATGGCCGATGGAATTAAGACCCCCCCTAAGTTTGATGGACTTAACTTTCCCATATGGAAGGTTAAGATGACCGTTTTCTTGCAATCTCTAGGTAGCCGAGTTGCAAAGGCCGTGACTAAGTCCTTTAGTGTACCCCCCGGTGATGAATCTACTTGGTCCGAAATTGAGACCAAGGAGTTTGATGCCAATGCTAGGGCTCATTATGCACTCCTACAAGCCCTCAATGATGATGACATAGCTAGAGTCATCCATTGCAAATCCGCCTATGAGATTTGGACCCATTTGCTAGTAACACATGAGGGGACATCACAAGTGAAGAGGGCCAAGATAGACCTTCTTCGGTCCCAATATGAAAATTTTTGCATGCAAGAGAATGAAACCATAGATGATATGGTTACTAAGTTTACAAAGATTACTAATGGTCTTGCTTCTCTAGGTGAAGAAATCAACAATGACCAAAGGGTGAGAAAGATCATCCGGGCTCTTCCTCCATCATGGGAAGTGAAAGCTACAACATTGAAGGAACTCAATGACAAAGATGAGATTGAGCTCATTGGACTCATTGGGAACTTGAAGACCCATGAGATGGAGAGGAAGGCAAGGGAGGACATGGCACCCTCCAAAAAGAAGACCATTGCCTTCAAAAGTCATGCTACTTACTCCGACGAAGATGATGAAGAAGAAGATGACGAGGAGCTCTCACTTCTAGTCAAAAACGTCCGGAGGATGTACAACAAGGCAAAGTTCCAAGGACGGAGGAGATGGCAAGGAGGCAAGGAAGAAAGGAAGATCATTTGCTTTAATTGCCAAAAGCCGGGACACATTGTAGCGGAGTGTTCGGACCAAGTGAAGCCATCTTCATCCAAGAAGCCATACAAGAAGAAGGCTATGAAAGCAACATGGGATGACGAAAGTGAATCCGAGGAGGAGATCGACACCGCCAATATGTGCTTCATGGCAAATGAGAGCACAAGCAAGGTAACCCCCTCAACTCTTCTTGATGATGATTTATCCATGGATGAGCTAGGAGAAGCTTTTATGGAACTTTCTAGTAATTATGATTTCTTAAAGAAGAAATATTTAAAAATAAAAGGGATAATGAATCTCTTAATATTCAAATTGTAAATCTTTCTAAAGAAAATAATGATTTACATTCTTCTTTAGTTTCCACTAAAAATGATTTTGAAAAATATAAGATTGCTTGTAAAGGAAAGACCCCATTTGTAGACTCTAATGAGATTGCCATGCTTAAGGAAAGATTAGACTCATTAGATGTTGTTTTGAAAAAGTGTAGTGAATTTGATAAGAAGAAGATGGAGAATATGTTTCCTAAGAAACAAGCTCCTAAGAAAAATATTCATCATGCTCATGCTCATGCTCATGTACATGCTACACAACCTATGCATCATGGTAAACCCCCAAAGCATGCTCACACTTCACATACACACCATGCATTCATGTATAGAAAAGTGTACTCATGTTCACATTGTGGACGGAAAGGACACTTAGCTAATTTTTGTTATGATAGACTAAGTGCATCACATCATAATGTTTGGGTTCGTAACACTAACTTTCAAGGACCCAAGAAAGTTTGGGTACCAAAATCAACTATTATTTTAAATGATGTAGGTACTTTCCAAAGCCCAACGACGTAGAGGTTTGTGGTATCTTGATAGCGGTTGCTCAAGGCACATGACTTGGGACATCAACAACTTTGCAACCCTATCAAGATATCATGAAGGTGGCACCGTCACCTTCGGAGATGACGCCAAGGGTAAAATCATCGGTATTGGTAATGTAAAACTTGGCACCTCTCCTTTAATTGAAAATGTAGTTTTAGTTGATGGCCTCAAGCATAATCTCTTGAGTGTTAGTCAACTTTGTGATAAAGGTTTTGATGTTATTTTTGATAATGTTTCTTGTAAAGTAATTGATAGAACTTCCAATGTTTGTGTATTTTCCGGTTTTCGTGAAAGCAATGTTTATATGATTGATATGCTAAATATGTCTTGTAATATAACATGTTTAAAAGCCCTCGATGACGACTCTTGGTTGTGGCATAGGAGATTAGGCCACGTTTCATTTGACCATATTTCTAGGCTTAACTCTAAGGAAATGGTGAAGGGTATTCCTTCATTGAACTTTGAAAAGGACCGAGTTTGTGACGCATGTCAATTTGGGAAACAAACTAAGTCCTCATTCAAATCAATTAAGGATATCATGTCATCACGTCCATTAGAGCTAATCCACATGGACTTATTTGGCCCAACTCAAACCAAAAGTTTAAGTGGGAGTAGATTTGCTTATGTTTTAGTAGATGATTTTTCGCGTTTTACTTAGGTTTATTTTCTTGAACACAAAAGTCAAACCTTTTCACATTTTCAAGCCTTTAAGAAAAGAGTTGAAAAGGAAAATGACTCCTCAATAATTAAAATAAGAAGTGATAGAGGAGGTGAGTTCATTAACCTTCCCTTTACCACTTTTTGTGAGGAACATGGAATAAAACATGAACTTTCTTGTCCTAGAACTCCACAACAAAATGGAGTAGTTGAGCGGAAAAATCGTACCTTACAAGAGATGGCTAGGACAATGTTAAATGAATATGGTCTACCACATTATTTGTGGGCCGAGGCCGTTCATACTTCATGTTACATTGCAAATCGTGTTTTCCTATGTAAAAATACTACTAAGACTTCTTATGAGATGTATTTTTCTAGAAAACCTAATGTTTCTTATTTCAAAGTGTTTGGTTGCAAATGTTTTGTTTTAAATACAAATATTAATTTGGGAAAATTTGATGCTAGATCATATGAGGCTATTTTTGTAGGTTACTCAAATACTAGTAAGGCTTATAGAGTCTTCAATAGGTCAACTTTGACTATTGAGGAATCTATTCATGTTAAATTTGAGGAATCTAACAAGTTTGTTAAGAATTGTGTAGAAATTGATGCTTTAGATGAAGGCTTGGAGAAAGTGACCTTGGAGGATGTTTCTACCATGGGAGACAAGCCAAAGGATGGTGATGGAAGTGAAGCCAAAGTGGAAGAGGCTCAAGGAAATGAACATCGAGCAAATGAAGAGGAGCCCTCTCAACCACTACCAAAGGATTGGAGATTCAATCCTCATCATCCCAAGGACCTCGTCATAGGTGAAGTATCAAAAGGGGTAACCACTCGCTCTAAGATTCAAGATTTTTGTGGTAATTTTGCTTTTATTTCACACATAGAACCTAAAAATGTCCTCGAGGCCGAGGCCGATTCATATTGGTTGCTTGCAATGCAAGAGGAGCTCAATCAATTTGAGCGCAATCAAGTTTGGCACCTTGTTCCTAGGCCCCAAGATAGACAAACTATTGGCACTAAATGGATCTTTAAGAACAAGTTGGATGAATCGGGTAATGTAGTTAGAAACAAGGCTAGGTTAGTTGCCCAAGGTTACACTCAAATCGAGGGAATCGATTTTGAAGAAACCTTTGCACCCGTAGCACGGCTCGAAGCCATACGGATGACCTTAGCATATGCCTCATTTAAAGATTTTAAGCTATTTCAAATGGATGTAAAGAGTGCTTTTCTTAATGGTTATATTGATGAGGAGGTGTATGTTGAACAACCCCCGGGTTTGTTGATCCTACACACCCTAATTATGTTTATAAATTAGATAAAGCACTATATGGTTTAAAACAAGCCCCTAGGGCTTGGTATGAAAGATTGTCTTCATTTTTGATTTCAAATGATTTTAAGAAAGGAAAAGTTGATAAAACATTATTTACCAAACATATAGATCTAGATATCCTCATAGTTCAAATTTATGTTGATGACATTATTTTTGGATCTACTAATGTTTCACTTTGCAAGAATTTTGAATCATGCATGAAAAAGGAATTTGAGATGTCTATGATGGGGGAGCTCAACTTCTTCCTTGGACTTCAAATCAAGCAACGTAGTGATGGGACATTCATCAACCAAGCCAAGTACACCAAAGAACTCATCAAGAGGTTCGGGCTTGAAGGATCCAAAGTAGCAAAGACTCCCATGGCAACCACTACGAAACTTGACAAAGACGAACAAGGTAAGGAAGTTGACATCAAATTATTTCGTAGCATGATTGGTAGTTTACTCTATCTTACGGCTAGTAGGCCGGATATAATGTTTTCCGTATGTTTATGTGTACGTTTTCAATCATGTCCTAAGGAATCACACTTAATAGCGGTAAAACGCATAATTAGGTATCTTAAGGGCACAATTGATTTAGGTTTGTGGTATCCGAAAACTAACCAATTTACCATGACTAGTTATTCGGATGCCGACTATGCCGGTTGTAGGGTAGATAGGAAGAGCACAAGTGGCACTTGCCAATTCTTGGGCAATTGTCTTGTGTCTTGGTCTTCCAAAAAGCAAAATAGTGTAGCCCTTTCAACCGCCGAGGCGGAGTATGTAGCAGCCGGAGCTTGTTGTGCACAAGTACTTTGGATGAAACATACTCTTCTCGACTTTGATTTACATTTTGATCATGTTAAGATTTATTGTGATAATACTAGTGCTATTCACATGACCAAAAATGCTAATCAACATAGTAAAACCAAACATATAGACATTAGATATCATTTTCTTAGAGATCACTTTGAAAAAGGTGACATAGATATTGATTTTGTTTCCACAGATTTTCAACTTGCAGATGTTTTCACAAAACCTTTAGATTATGCAAGATTTTCATTTATTTGTGGTGAATTGAATGTATGTAAGATTGATACTTAAAATATCTTAGTTTGTTTTGTTTTGGTTTCTAATATGTTTGTTTTGCTTTGTCTTAAATTTTTTTTACCCTTTTTGATGTATGACAAAAAGGGGGAGAAATATAAATATATATTAGTTTTGGGAGAAAATATATGGAGAAAAATATGTGGTTTGTTTTAAATTTTGTTATTCCTTATGATAGCTTATTTTTTTTGGTGATGATATTTTTCAATGCTTTATGTATGTTTACATAGTGTTCATATTCATGTTAAATACATAGCATTGTTTAAGGGGGAGCTTTCCAAGCTCTTTCTTCTTTTATTTGTTTAATAACTCATATGTTTTGTCATCATCAAAAAGGGGGAGATTGTTGGCCCAAGGTTACAATCAACCCATGTTTAGTGTATTTTGATGATTACAAAACATATTAGTTATTGGTACTAATATAAATTGTTGTTTAAGTGTGTTTCAGGTTTATATATTAAAGAGATGGATTCTTCCCTAAAGGAAGGTACATTGGACTCAAGACAAGTCAAATTGGGCTCAAAGTGCAATATTGAATATCAAGAGAAGATAGCTCAAGTTGAAGTCTTGAAGACCATTGTAGTTTGTAAGTTTAGTTTTGTAAAGATAGAATATGTGAAATTTGGCTCTAGGATTTGCACACACATTTGTTTTATATGTTTCTATGTTTTCAAAATATTTATTTCTAGGTTTATGCCTTAGTTTATACATACATGTACCCAAAGCTTTACATCTTCAAAAACTTGTTTAAATACATGTATATAAACTATTTTCAGCATAAAACTTAGCTTCAGATTTTTAAAGATTTTATACAAAATTTTCTATCTTAAAATCTGCCCAGAAAAACAGTTTTCCAGGCAGACCGGTCGACCGGCCCAGTCGACCGGCTGCTGTGTCCGGACATGCACAAGTTGTGCATGTCTGTCGGTCGACCGGACCAACAGACCGGTCGACCGAAATTAGACGTTTGCTCTCTGTATCCTTCCGGTCGACTGGGTCGGTCGACCGGTAGAAGGAAACTGTGTTTCCTTTCTTGAGATCGGTCGACCGGCAGTCGACCGGAGCCATAACGGCTCTTTTGCCAGCAGGGTCCCGGTCGACCGGCAGTCGACCGGTAGGCCTGCAACACCTCCAACGGCTCTTTCCTCTTTGGGCTGTTCTGAAAAACTGTTTTATTTTCTGTTTTAACAGACTTTTTAGAGGGTTGTTGGGGTGCTTTTGCAGGTGATATTAGCTGGAAAAATCAGAGTTTTTAACCTATTCTCTCCCTATAAATAGTGGGAAATAGGCCTTAGTTATTTACCAAGAAAAATACAAGTTTTTCATAGTTTTTCAAGAGAAAGAGAAAAATAGTTTAAAGCTTTCATTTTCATTCTTTCAAATTGGTTTTTCAGTTGTTGTTTGATCTCTAATATCACTCTACAACTGAAGCTTTTCTCACCACACTTCATAGAGCCAAAAATTTCATATTCTTTCTATAGGTGAAGTTGTAAAAGTGTGAGAGTGTTTGTAAAAGAGAAAGAGTGTTGTGGTCTAGTTGAGATCACAAATTTGTAATCCTTTGTTCTTGTGGAGACAAGTTCCTAAGGGGAATTTCTTTGTAAGGTGAAGCTACGGGCTTGAGGTCTTTGGAGGCCTAAATTGTACGGGATCCTAAGGGGATAGTGGAAACCCTTCACGGAGGTGAAGGCGGGGACTAGAGCTACGGGCTCGAACCTCGAAACAAATCACTTTGTTTGCGATTGCTTTTGTGTCATCTTGTCTAATTCTCTCTTGCTTTACTTGCTTTCAATTTATTGCTTGAGAACTAACATTTTATTTGTGCAATCCTTACTTGTTTACTTTTCTTGCTATATTACTTGTGTACATTTCATCATCGCATTTCATACTTGGAATTGTTCGATCACACCTCAATACAACACGATTGCATTGCGCACCTCTAACCCATTTAAGGGGAATTGGGAGGAAGGAGTTCAGAACCTCGCAAGGGGTATTCGGCTCTTAGTCGTGTTTTGAGAGATCGTTGCATCACTCACTTAAGTAAATTTTAAAAAGAGCATTAGATTAGCAATTACACCTATTCACCCCCCCTCTAGGTGTATTTCAGTATCGACGAACTATGTTTACAGTGGATCCCGTACATGCCCGGGATAACGGTCCAGGATTGTTCCGTTGCTTGGTGACGGAAGCCAGCCGCTAGGCTAACAGGAGGGACTTATGTATGCCCTTTATCATGATAGTATTCAGGAAGAGGGAGCAAGCACTCCCCTCGGTCCCCTGGTGGCCCACAGGTCAGACCGGAACATGAGTTGCACAACATTCCTAAAACCACTGTAAACACGAACACATATCGATATCCGCATGTTTTCCCCCGACCCAATATAAGTTGGTCCATTTTATACAAAAGTCAAGTGTATCATGCTTGGTTCAAGTGATGGCATGATAAGTGGTGATATCCATTTATTAACAAGTTATGGAATGAGACTACACAATGATAAGTCATGAAGTGGAAATATATAATAACAAGTCATGGTGTAATATGAAGTATGATCCATCAAGTAACATGTCATGAGGTATCAGTCATGAAGCACAAGTAACAATAATACATAGCACATGAACCAATGATAAGATCCAAATTCAGAAAAGAAATCAACTAAGACAAACAGTCAGAATTAGTCGACTAGGTGGAATGGTTAGTCGACTAATTGGGTCTTAAGTCGACTAACAGTCAGGATTAGTCGACTAAAACTGGGTTCCAGAGAGTTGGATTCTGGTTTCAGGAAAAGTTAGTCGACTAGGGAAAAAGGGTAGTCGACTAACAGTGACTACAAGTCGACTAACAGATACTTAAGTCGACTAAATCTGGGATACAGAGAGTTGATGTTGTATTTCAGGAAAAAGTAGTCGACTAGGGAGGAAAGGTTAGTCGACTAATCGTGGCTTATAGTCGGCTAACAGTCTAGATTAGTCGACTAAAACTGTGTTCCAGAAAAGGTTACGTTTCAAAAATAGATGGGTTAGTCGACTAATTCCTAGGTCAAGTCGACTAATACTGGGGAAACAGAATACAGAACAGAATTTCTGATGGTTGTGTTTGATGTCTAAAAACATGATTTTGAAGATGTAAATATACAAGATATGAGAACACAAGTGTGCTAGGAATTAGACAAGTCTTGGTGAGTAAAAGTACTCACTAGGATTGGTTAATCGAAGCTTTACGAGTTCCGAAAAGATCGTTGTCGACAATATCCCCAACTTGATCCTTGGCGATGTTGCGGGCGATCCCAATCCAAAGAAGTGGTGGTTGCTTGAGATGGAGAAGATGACCTAGGTGATGTTTTGGAGTTAGGGTTTGAGTTGAGAGGAAGGAGGGTTTGGTGAGGGTGAAGGTTTCTCTTGGTGGAAGGAAGTAAAAAGGGAAAGAAGTGCAAAGGGAATGTTTAAATAGGTTTTTGATTTTGTAAAGGAGATGCAATTTATGTAGAAGAGAGGGGGCTTTGTGTAAATAGGGGAGAGGATGAGTGTCCTTCTCTTGGCCACTTGGCCGGCCATGGGAGAGAGAGAGAGATGCATTAAATGAGGAAGTAGGTGGGAGTTGGTGGAATTTTGGAGAAAGTGGAATTATTGAAAAATTGGAAAATGGAAAAGCTTGTGGTTGTGGAGGAAGGAAGGAAATTAAGAAAAAGGAAAAAGGAAAAGAAATTATAAATGAAGATATTTTCTCTTGGATTTAAAAATGAAACGACAAATTCCCGGGTTTAAGTCGAGGATGCGGAAAACGTTTCGGAAAATACCGAGACCGTCCGAAATTCAAGTATCTCGGAACGACCCGAAAATTTTACCAAAAATCAAGAATAATATTTTAAGACTCATGGTGAAATTCGTTTGAAGAAATAATTTATAGTTTTAAAACTAAAAATCCCGGAATCAGTTATCTACCGACTCCGTTGGAATTTTCATAAATTCATAAAATTCTCAGAAAAAGTATTTAGATAGAAAATATGATTCTAAGAAATAAAGTCTAAAGGACCTTCTAGAAATTCCTAACTGTTTGTGAATTAAAAATCTGAGAATCGATCAGCGGCACTGGTCGACACCGGTTTTGAAAATATTTAATTAAATTCAGGAAAATTTCAGAAAATCATAGAAAATATATAATATTGGAAAATGATTTTTAAAACTGAAATCGGTCAAATACAGGAAGTAAATCGAAAAATACGATCGAAAAACTGAATACGCAATTAAGTACGTATTCCGGGAACGGGGTATTACAATCCATCCACCTTACAAAAATTTCGTCCTCGAAATTTCATAAAGTGAAAGGTAACAGCAAAGAAGGATAACAGGAAGTGAAAGGCAGCAACAAAGAAGGATGAGAAGAAAGAGTTTACCAAATCAAGATGTGAAGAGTTGAGGGTAACGCTCACGGATAACATCCTCTCGTTCCCACGTGGCCTCTCCTGGTGCATGTCTGTTCCAAGACACCAACACTAATGGTATGGCTTTATTCTTCAATGTCTTGACACTTCTGTCCAAAATGGCCATCGGTTGCTCCTGATATGACAAATCCGGTTGTAGTTCCAGTTCGGAGTGATCCAGGATATGACTATCATCCTTCACATACTTCCTCAGCTGTGATACGTGGAATACATTGTGAACTCCGTCCAAAGATGGCGGTAACGCCAACCTGTAAGACACATCTCCCACTCGGTCCAAGATCTCGAATGGGCCGATATATCTCGGACTAAGCTTTCCACGAGTACCGAACCGGATTACTCCCTTTGTAGGTGATAACTTCAAAAATACATGATCTCCGGTCTGGAATTCCAATGGCCTTCTCAGTGTGTCTGCCCAACTCTTCTGCCGACTCTGTGCTGCCCTGAGGTGATCTCTGATAATCCTGACTTTATCTGTTGTCTGAATCAGGATCTCGGGTCCCAAAAGTCTCCTCTCACCGACTTCATCCCAACAAATCGGTGACCTACACTTCCTACCATACAATGCTTCAAAAGGTGCCATCTTGATACTTGCCTGATAGCTGTTATTATAAGAAAATTCAGCCAAGTGAAGATGGTCTTCCCATGATCCCTGGAATTCAATCATGCAGGCCCGCAACATATCTTCAAGAATCTGGATAGTCCTTTCAGATTGTCCGTCTGTCTGAGGATGATATGAAGTACTGAATTTCAGACGAGTCCCTAGACTTTCTTGGAGGCTTTCCCAGAAATGAGATCTGAATCTGGTGTCTCTATCTGATACAATACTAACTGGAACTCCATGCAGACGAACTATCTCCTTCATGTACTTGCCTGCCAGAACCTCTGTTGTCTGACCTACCCTGAATGGTATGAAGTGAGCTGATTTGGTGAGGCGATCAATGATTACCCACACAGCATTATTACCTTTAGGACTGCGAGGCAATGCCGTGACAAAATCCATGGTGATGTGCTCCCACTTCCACTCAGGTATCGGTAAAGGTTGTAGAAGTCCAACTGTCCTCTGATGCTCTATCTTTATCTGCTGACAAACCAAGCACTTGGCAACATACTGGGCTATCTCCCTCTTCATAGCATTCCACCAAAACTGCTTCTTCAAGTCTTGATACATCTTGTTTCCCCCTGGGTGTATGGAATAGGCTGAACTGTGTGCTTCTGCTAGAATCTTCTGCCGAACTTCTCCTTGGGGAACACAAATCCTGCTGCCAAAATATAATGCACCATCTGGATGAATACAGATATCAGTCCTCAATCCAGCCTCTACCTGAGCTCGGAATATCTGCAACCTGGGGTCTTCCTTTTGAGCTTCCTTGATCTCATCCAATAATACTAACTGAATCTGCAAAGTCATGAACTGTCCTGCCTTCTCAGTTCCTCGAACCAACATCAAGTCCAATCTGATGAAGTCTCGAATCAACTCCTTCTGCTGAGTAAGTTGGACAAGCACTCTATTCTCTGGCTTCCTGCTCAGTGCATCTGGAACTGTATTGACCTTACCCGGATGATATTGCAAGTCAATATCATAGTCCGCCATCAACTCCAACCACCGCCTCTGCCTCATGTTCAACTCCTTCTGTGAGAAAATATACTTGAGGCTCTTGTGATCCGTGTATATCAACACCTTATCTCCCAGAAGATAATGCCTCCAGATCTTCAAGGCAAATATAACAGCTGCTAGCTCCAAGTCATGAGTTGGGTAATTCCGCTCATGAGTCTTCAGTTGCCTGGATGCATAAGCTATGACATGATCGTGTTGCATAAGTACACACCCCAGGCCTTTTCCTGATGCATCACTGAATATGACCATCCCTCCTCTTCCTGAGGGAGTCTTCAAGATTGGAGCTGAAATGAGCCTCTGCTTCAATTGCTCAAAAGCTGCAGACATTCCTCTGTCCATATGTACCTTTCTCCTTTCCGGGTGAGCTTGGTCAACGGGGCTGCAATCCTAGAGAAATCTTGGACAAAGCGTCTGTAATATCCGGCTAGTCCAAGAAAACTCTTAATTTCAGTCACCGTCTTTGGAATTGGCCAGTTCTTCACTGCTTGGACTTTGCTAGGATCAACTGAAATTCCTTCTGCTGAAACTATGTGTCCAAGGAAGGCTATACTGTCCAACCAAAAGTCACACTTGCTCCTCTTAGCATGAAGCTGCTCCTGCTGTAGAGTCTGCAATACAATCCTCAAGTGTTCTGCAAGCTCCCTGTTGCTCTTTGAATAGATCAAGATGTCATCTATAAAAACAACTACAAACTGATCCAAATAGGGCGAGAACACTCTGTTCATCAAATCCATGAAAACTGAAGGGGCATTGGTGACTCCGAAAGGCGTAACTAGAAACTCATAGTGGCCATAACGGGTCCTGAATGCCGTCTTCGGAATATCCTCCTTCCTCACCCTTAGCTGATGGTAACCCGACTGTAAATCTAATTTAGAGAATACACGGGCTCCATGAAGCTGATCAAACAGATCATCAATCCTTGGTAAGGGATACTTGTTCTTGATGGTAACTTTATTCAATTCTCTATAATCAATACAAAGCCTCTTACCACCATCCTTCTTATTCGCCAACAGCACTGGAGCTCCCCATGGTGAAGTACTTGGTCGAATTAATCCCTTATCAGAGTATTCCTGCAGCTGCTTCTTTAGAATCTCTAACTCCGTCGGTGCCATCCTGTACGGAGCCTTGGATATAGGAGCCGTTCCAGGCACAGTATCAATAGAGAACTCAATCATCCTGTCAGGCGGAAGTCCTGAGATCTCAGCAAACACCTCTGGGAATTCATCCCACACCGGTACTCCCTTCTGAACCTCCGAAGTAGTCAACCGAGTCTTTCTCTTGGTAGACTTCACTTCTCCACTGAATTGGAATTCCGGCTGAAGAGGGATCCTGAAAATAATCTTCTTCTCCCTACAGTCAATCACTGCATAATATTGACTGAGCCAGGTCATGCCTAAGATTACGTCGTACCCCTTGGTGTCTAGTACGAGCATATCTATGGCCAAGGTCTTATCACAAAGTTCTACTGGACAGTCAGCACAAACTCTAGAAGATATGACTACTCCATTCCCTGTACTAATCTCCCATTTGTGGTCTAAAGATCTAACAGGTATGGAATGCAATGCCACAAAATGATCTGAGATAAAACAATGTGAAGCACCTGAATCGAAGAGGGCTAAAACAGGTTTAGAATGCACCCTGATATTACCTGTTATCACCTCCTCAGAAGTCTCAGCCTCTACTTCTGTCAAATTGAAGGCTTGACCCCTTCCACGCCCTGCAGCAGTCCTAGCTCCTCTCTGGACTGGGCGAATAGCTTGTTGTGGAGGAGGGGGAGGAACTCTCCTGATCATCGGTCCTTGATTCCTCTGTCCCGGTGGCCCTGGAAGTGCTCTCTGTCCATTCGGTCCCTGCAGTGCTGGCAAAGCTTGGCCGGCTATCCCCATTCTCCTGTGTGGACAGGCTTCGATGGAATGGTCTCGGGAACCACACACCAAACATAACCCATTTGCCCTACGGCAATTCTGACGAATATGGCCTGGTTTCTGACAATAACTGCAGAAGGAAAAAGGTTGGGCCGTCTGGTAAGGAGCTGGTCTGAATGGTTGCCTCACAGTCTGAACCTTTGCTGCTCTGTAAGGGCCTCCTCTTCCCATAGGTGCAAATGGCCTCTTCATGGCCTGGTTCCTCATCTGGTTCTCTTGCTTCTTCTCCAGCCCACGCTCCACCTCTCGAGCTATGGTGAGAACCTCTGAATAAGTTTTCAGCTGCTGGGGCATTAAGAAAACTTGGATGTCCATCTGCAAGCCCTGCTGAAACCTACTAGCCCGCTTCTCCTCATCAGTTACCATGTACGGAGCAAAGCGGCTAAGTCTGAGAAATTCCGCGGCATACTCATCCACGGATCTATTCCCTTGCTGAAGTCTGATGAACTGCTCTTCCATGTCCTTCTGAGCAGTGGCAGGGAAGAATCTGCTATAAAAGCTCTTGGAGAACGTGTCCCAGGTGACAGGCTTCTCCAATCTGGCCTCCTCAGCTAGCCACCAAGTTCTGGCTATACCTTCAATTGAATCTTAGCAACCTCCACTTGATTCTCCTTTGGAACTCGAGCTGCATTCAATAAGTCTGTGGTGTCTGTCAGCCATTGCTCAGCATCCAGGGGTTTCTCTTCACCCGTGAATATGGCTGGTTGCAGCCGTCTGAAGTCTGAAACATTTCCCGGCCTCTGTTCCTTTGGAGCTGCCAATTCTTGCCGGAGGAGTTCCGTCTGTTGCTGCTGGTTCTCCATCATCGTCTGAATGACCCTCAGAATGTCCACATTCTCTCCCGTGGGTCCATTCGATGCTTGACCGGAATGGTTTCGTCCCGTCCTTCTCTCCATACCGAATTGGGATAAGATAACTGGAATTTGGAAACAAATGGAAGGAGTTTAGGACACAAGGAAAGGAATCAAGAAGGGATCAAGAAGGACTAGATAACTTTGTACATTGTAGTTGGCAATAGCAAATTACAGTAATTTGCTGCTTGATTGTACTATAGGTGTGAGAGCCTAGGCTCTGATACCAACCTGTAACGCCCCGATCCCACGGATACGGAGACGTCACTGCGACGTATATACGTAGGTCAGAAAATGCCCCCACGCATATACGCTAAGCAATAGGTACAATAAGAATCAGAGTACACGACTAAGCGTGGTATCCATACATATGCCAACATGAAAGTACAAGTACAAGTCATCACAAAATATGATAAAATATTACACATTACATGTATCTTTTATCACAACCAAGTTCAAAAGCAAAAGATACAATATAAACACAAAATGCTCACGAGTAGGATGAAGATCCCGTGAGTCAAAAGAGAGATCTGGCACAAGGACTGGAGCTAATCGGCCTGCTCACTAAAGAAAGCTCGATCTTCTGTGGAGGGCTCCACTTCGATCCAAACTTCGGAACCTGAACATACAAATCCAAGGGAGTCAGGACCTCCCAACAATGAACAGACTACCGCCAAATGGCTAAGAGACAGGAACATGAGAGTTAGACAGTATAGTAAATACAAATCAACAAGTAATGGAAGCATAAAGAGTAAAAGTCAGAATACAATAAATTCACAGTTAGAGTCTATTATTATTATTACTTGTCTCACTGTGATATCTAGCTATGTGACCCAGCGTCTCAGCGCACATAGATCCATATCCTAGTAAAGCAAGGTTGTTATTGGAAACCAGCGGTTGTATCGACGAACTATGTTTACAGTGGATCCCGTACATGCCCGGGATAACGGTCCAGGATTGTTCCGTTGCTTGGTGACGGAAGCCAGCCGCTAGGCTAACAGGAGGGACTTATGTATGCCCTTTATCATGATAGTATTCAGGAAGAGGGAGCAAGCACTCCCCTCGGTCCCTTGGTGGCCCACAGGTCAGACCGGAACATGAGTTGCACAACATTCCTAAAACCACTGTAAACACGAACACATATCGATATCCGCATGTTTTCCCCCGACCCAATATAAGTTGGTCCATTTTATACAAAAGTCAAGTGTATCATGCTTGGTTCAAGTGATGGCATGATAAGTGGTGATATCCATTTATTAACAAGTTATGGAATGAGACTACACAATGATAAGTCATGAAGTGGAAATATATAATAACAAGTCATGGTGTAATATGAAGTATGATCCATCAAGTAACATGTCATGAGGTATCAGTCATGAAGCACAAGTAACAATAATACATAGCACATGAACCAATGATAAGATCCAAATTCAGAAAAGAAATCAACTAAGACAAACAGTCAGAATTAGTCGACTAGGTGGAATGGTTAGTCGACTAATTGGGTCTTAAGTCGACTAACAGTCAGGATTAGTCGACTAAAACTGGGTTCCAGAGAGTTGGATTCTGGTTTCAGGAAAAGTTAGTCGACTAGGGAAAAAGGGTAGTCGACTAACAGTGACTACAAGTCGACTAACAGATACTTAAGTCGACTAAATCTGGGATACAGAGAGTTGATGTTGTATTTCAGGAAAAAGTAGTCGACTAGGGAGGAAAGGTTAGTCGACTAATCGTGGCTTATAGTCAGCTAACAGTCTAGATTAGTCGACTAAAATTGTGTTCCAGAAAAGGTTACGTTTCAAAAATAGATGGGTTAGTCGACTAATTCCTAGGTCAAGTCGACTAATACTGGGGAAACAGAATACAGAACAGAATTTCTGATGGTTGTGTTTGATGTCTAAAAACATGATTTTGAAGATGTAAATATACAAGATATGAGAACACAAGTGTGCTAGGAATTAGACAAGTCTTGGTGAGTAAAAGTACTCACTAAGATTGGTTAATCGAAGCTTTACGAGTTCCGAAAAGATCGTTGTCGACAATATCCCCAACTTGATCCTTGGCGATGTTGCGGGCGATCCCAATCCAAAGAAGTGGTGGTTGCTTGAGATGGAGAAGATGACCTAGGTGATGTTTTGGAGTTAGGGTTTGAGTTGAGAGGAAGGAGGGTTTGGTGAGGGTAAAGGTTTCTCTTGGTGGAAGGAAGTAAAAAGGGAAAGAAGTGCAAAGGGAATGTTTAAATAGGTTTTTGATTTTGTAAAGGAGATGCAATTTATGTAGAAGAGAGGGGGCTTTGTGTAAATAGGGGAGAGGATGAGTGTCCTTCTCTTGGCCACTTGGCCGGCCATGGGAGAGAGAGAGAGATGCATTAAATGAGGAAGTAGGTGGGAGTTGGTGGAATTTTGGAGAAAGTGGAATTATTGAAAAATTGGAAAATGGAAAAGCTTGTGGTTGTGGAGGAAGGAAGGAAATTAAGAAAAAGGAAAAAAGGAAAAGAAATTATAAATTAAGATATTTTCTCTTGGATTTAAAAATGAAAAGACAAATTCCCGGGTTTAAGTCGAGGATGCGGAAAACGTTTCGGAAAATACCGAGACCGTCCGAAATTCAAGTATCTCGGAACGACCCGAAAATTTTACCAAAAATCAAGAATAATATTTTAAGACTCATGGTGAAATTCGTTTGAAGAAATAATTTATAGTTTTAAAACTAAAAATCCCGGAATCAGTTATCTACCGACTCTGTTGGAATTTTCATAAATTCATAAAATTCTCAGAAAAAGTATTTAGATAGAAAATATGATTCTAAGAAATAAAGTCTAAAGGACCTTCTAGAAATTCCTAACTGTTTGTGAATTAAAAATCCGAGAATCGATCAGCGGCACTGGTCGACACCGGTTTTGAAAATATTTAATTAAATTCAGGAAAATTCCAGAAAATCATAAAAAATATATAATATTGGAAAATGATTTTTAAAACTGAAATCGGTCAAATACAGGAAGTAAATCGAAAAATACGATCGAAAAACTGAATACGCAATTAAGTACGTATTCTGGGAACGGGGTATTACACACTTGATGGCCGCGGAAACGCGGCTTTGGCCGCGTTTCCCCGACCATACGGCCGCGCCGCGCGCGCCACTTCGGGCCAGGGTTTGTCCCCTGGCCCCCCTCTTCTCTTGTGGCTATAAATACCCCCCTGGGGTTTCCAGAGTAAGGATATATATACAGAGTTTAGGGTAGTTTTTCATTCCATTTTGTAGTTTAGTTTAGGTTAGATTAGTTCTTCTTCTCCCTCTTTGTATTTTCAATTTTGTAGATCTTGTAATAGGGAGAGAGAGTGGTTCATGTTTGGAATGCAAGAGTGCTTGTAATAGAAGGTGATAATTTATGAAAGGTGCTCTCTTTACCTCTCTATGTTTTCTTCTCTCTAATCTCTTTTACATGTGTAGCTAATTTTTCTCTCATGGCAACTAACTACTAACCACCAACTAGTCTAACTTCTTTTATGATAATCCACATGAATCTAATAGCCTCGATTTGGCCTTGCTCTTGCAAGAGCCATTGATGGCTCATGATGATGGATCTAACTCTAACTTCCTAACCACTAACAAGCTTACATTACTTTATTTCATGCTTACTCTTATTGGGTTTTGATGATTTAAGTGTAGCTTGTGTTTGTTTGTTGAGTTGGGTTGTGAAGAGTTACATATGGGTCATACTTTGAATCGCTCTTGAACCAATGACTAGTGATGGCCAATGATACATGTGAGGCAACTATCACTAAGAGGTTAGCGTGTTGGTGGAATCATTAGTAGTTAGTAGCCGTGAGTTTTCTTTCTCTTTCACTTGTTTTAGAAATACCAAAAACCACAAATATATTCTTTTCTATGTTTCCCGCTTCTTTGTATTTCACCGTACTTCTTTTCCATTCTTTCTTTTATTTTCTTTTCATTCTTTAAAACTTTGAAGAATCTTTAGCAAACACGTGAATCAACCGGTAAAGCTTCTATTGCCTCCCATCCTTATGGATTTGACTCGTTTTAGCCTCTATGCTATAACGGAAGTATCGAGGAAGCCAAAGCACACACACTTTAAATATCCATTTCAAAACATACACTTTTTGTGCGCGGTTTTCCCCCGATCATTTGGGATAAAATCCAATTCAAGAAGAGTTTGCGCAACAACACATTGGTCCCACACACACACACACACACACCCCCAAAAAAAAAAAAAAAAAAAGAGGGCAAAGTGCAAAATCGTGTCCCCTTTTATTCTAATTTTCTCTTTGATGTGACATTTTAACTCTTAGCAAAACTTATATATTTAAAAGAATCAGTAAGAATTTACTCTTTTTTATTAGGGCTGCTTGGATTCAAAGAAGTGGACAGAAGTGAGAGAGTGAGAAGTGTCGTTTTTTGCTTCTGCTGTCCATTCAAATACTGAAAAAAGAAAATAAAAAAAAACCTTTTCTTTTTTCCTTTTCTCTTATACACAATCATTCACTCACTTTCAAGGTGTTACAGTTAATTTTGTGCTCATATAAATCTCATTTGTAATAAGTTGTATCTCAAAACAGTTAATTTTGTAGCCATATAAATCTTATTTACATTCTAATTACAGTCTAATTTTTTTCATAATTAATTTTTGTTTTAATATTATTCTACGGTCAACTTTGTGACCAATCTTTTTACTTTCACTTTTACTTTACCAATCAAACACTTTTCTAATTACACTTCCCAACTACAATCCAAATATTAAAAAAAATACACAAATTCTCATTTTTCAGAAGGAAAAGAAACTCACTTTCTCACTTCCACCCACTTCCGGGTATCCAAACAGCCGTACTATTCCAAACACCCCAAAAATTGAAGAGTTAGCTGTGATTATGAGATGACTTATTTAAAGATAAAGCTGGAATTTTTGAAAAAAAATTTGCACTTTGCCTCTTACTTTTTGAAGAGAAGTATTTTAACTCTTACACCAACTCAAAATTTGTGCTGGAATAAACTCATCTTACCCTCAACTCTTCCTAACTCTTCTCTTTAAAATCTCTATCTTCTAACTCTTCCCAATCTACTTGGTGATCAGTACCTTACAGTGGGAGCAGAGACTACTCAAACAAGCAGAATGATTGAAAAAGAATAATCAAGAATGAAAGGAAAATGACACGCGCGCCTGAGCTTGAGAATACTGGTGATGCTTTTTGTATTCTTTTCAAAATAACGATTATTCAATAGATAAGTTAAAAAAATTAATAATAACGCAAAGTTTTATGCCCACTTTTGAGTGTAAGCATCACTATCTCATGCTTACTGTTTCTCTAGATAGATATTCTAAAATTATGATAGAAAAGAAAAAATTTAATGTCTGATCTAAATGCTCATCAGCTAAGCATTTAAAGAGAGAAAATGAGTTAAAAAGCTCAAATTTTCATCGAAAACATTTTAAAAGGTGAAAATTCACATATAAAAGTAGATTAACAAAAACTATCGTGTTAAAATATAAAAGTATTATCCTTAATCTTCATCACAACTTTGAAATTTCAGTATAATAACAGCCTCAATACTTCAAACTAAAGTTTTATGCCAACTTTTGAGTTTAAGCATCACAATCTCACACTTAATTTTTCTCTAGATAGATATTCTGAGTTTATGATAGAAAAAAGAAAATTTAATGTTCTGATCTAATGCTCATCAGCTAAGCATTTAAAAAGAAAAAAAATGAATTAAAATGCTCAATTTTCACAGAAAATGTTTTAAAAGGTTCAATTCACATATAAAGGTAGATTAACAAAAGCTATCATGTTAAAATATAAAAGTATTATCCTTAATTTTATTATCTTTTATCTTCATCACAACTTCAAAATTTCAGTTAATAATAGCTTCAATACTTCAAACTATAGTGTAGCGACAATTTCTAAGCATAAATTGCTTTACTGATGAAAGCAAATGCTTGAATACATTACAAGCAAGCATAAAATTTCAAATAAACCTTTAAACCACATACATGTTTTCCAACATATATAATATTTCACTCTTGAGCCAGCAGGTTAGCTCGTTGGTAAGACCCCTCCCTCCTAAGGGAGAGCTTCCAAGTTCTGTCCCTGGAGTTGTTGAACGCGGAATTCAACTTCGGTAATTAGTGAACATTACGTGTGTATGAACTGGAGCATAACCTCTGCCCTCTTTCTCAAAAACAATTATTTCACTCTCTCTAAAAAACAAAGAAAACATAATATTTCACTTCTTCATGTTTAAACTGTTGATATGGGTCCATACCCATGAGTAGATTCAAGTTGTCTCTTATAACTTTGAGTTCAAGAGACACGACCACTTGTTTAAGTGGGTCAAGTTGGTTCAACCCACATGGGAGTTGGGTTGGGACATAAGTCAAGTTGAAGTTAAGTCAAATGCAAGAGAGTGGTTATCATTCCATCATTCCACATATTATTTCTCATCCTCAAAAGATGAAGTTTTGAGTGGAAAGAAGGAGAAACATGGGAAGCAACTAGGGTTTCTTGTCTAGTTTGATTTGTTCCGCACCATCTTGAAGATTGGGTCCTCCTATCTTGTTTGGAGAATATTCTTGGAAGTGGGGTTTTGTGAATTTGGAGCTAGTGAGGTAATTTGTATTTTCTCTATCTCTATTGTGATTCCTCAAGCTTATTGGAGATTTTGAGAGGTTATTGTATGTTTTCTTTTTGATTAGTGAAAGTTTTTCTCTTGCTTGGTGGATGTAGGCCCGGGTTGTGGCCGAATCACGCTAAATTCTTGGTGTTCTTGTTGCTAGGTTTTATTCCACATTTTCTATCCATATCAGTCTCGCATAGATCTTGGGACTCGCTTTGTCTTCCAATAAAGTGGTACCACAGCAAGGTGCTTACAATGTGTTTATGGAGTTGCTTGAAAGAGATTTTGAACTCTTCGGTGTTGTGTGAAAGCAAGATGCCCACAAGGTGTTTGTGAATTACTTCGATGAGGTTCTTGGTCACTTTTGGATTGTGTAAGAGATGGATAGTTGCACAAGCCGGATGATAAGCCTTAGTAATGGTAATTAGATCATATGGAAACCAATAATAAAAGATCTTCTTTATTGTAAGGATCTTTGTGTACCTTTGGAAGGTGATGAATCCAAGCCTAAAGACATGTCTAATGTAGCGTGGAAGAAGCTTGACTGCAAGGTTGTTGGGTTCATTGGGCAATGGCTGAATAATAGTGTCTTTCATCATATTTCCACAGAAATTTTGGCACGTTCTTTATGGAAAAAATTGGAGTTTCTTTATGAAAGAAAGACAGAAGGCAATAAAGCATTCTTGATTCGGAAGCTTGTAAATGTGAAATACAAGAAAAGGTCCTCTATAACTGAGCATTTGAATGAGTTTCAAAGTGCTGTGAACCAACTCTCCTCTATGAAAATGAGTCTTAAAGGTGAGTTGCAAGCATTATTGTTACTTAGTTCCATACCGGATAACTGGAAAACATTGATGGTTTCTGTTAGCAACTCAGCTCCGGATGGCATCGTCACAATAAGCTTGGTGTCAAGTAGTTTGTTGAATGAAGAGTTGAGAAGCAAATATCTTGGTTCTTCACATTTAGAGGCATTAGTCACTCAAAGTAGAGGGAGGACAAAATCTCAAGAAAGAGGCAATCATTCTAAATCAAGAAGCAAGTCAAGGCCGAGGCAAAATGTTACATTCTACCATTGTAAGAAGGTTGTGATGCAGGAAGAGAAACACGATTAATAACATGCATATATATGGTTTAAATGTTTATATGCTAGTATAGTAACCTAAACTCAATCATATATTGTTTTGTGCTTGATGTTGAGTTGATTGGTTATATGCTATGCATATATTTTTGAAAATCTTTTCAATGATTTACATGCCTATTCTGTTTTGTATGCTTTTATGTCATATCATGTTGATATGCAAATATTATTAAAACTTGTATTATACATGTACATTTTTTGAGTTACATGCTATACATGCTCTATTTTTTTTATGTATTCATTTGGTATTTAAAATTGTACATTGTATACCCTAGTTTTGATAATTCTTGCATGATTATATGATATATCATAATTCTCAGAAAAAAAATTTCATGTTTATTTTGTTTTGAGCTTTATTATTTTATCCTCATGAATGTGTTATTCACATGACTATTATACACTCACTTTTATATTTACTCATGACTTTGTTTTCATGAGCATATATTTTTATGCTTTATAAATCTTGAGTATCAATTTTTGTGTATTTAACATATCTTCATGGGATATATGATTTCGCTTCATGTTTTGAAGAATCTTTAATTAGTTTCTCAAAAATATTTTTAAACTAGTATTCTATTCTTCACTTGGTAATATTTTTAATCTATAATTATCTTTAAAATCTTATTTTTGAAAACTTCTACCCTATAGGGGCGATTGGTTGGGCGATCATACTTTGTGTACCTTATGAATATATTTTTAACATGTGCATGATAAGAGTGGATGATATGAGTTATACACATGATTTTCATTGTATTTCATTTTTGTAAACTTATATGTATTTTCTATATATGTATGCATTTAATTTAGAGTGGTATGTTCATTTTCATACATACATTTATTATGATTGATTGTGCTTGTTTTATAATGTCCACACATATTTTAATGCACAAATTATTTCATACTAAGCTTGATTTAATTCTAACTATTAATTGATATTTTTACAAGCTTATACATGTGTTTTGTTGTTATTTCAAAAAAAAAGAGAAAAAGTTTTTTTTACTTAAAAATATTTCATGTTGATACACGATAAGATCTATATTTATCTACAAGTGATACCAACATTTATTTTGTCAACTACGATTTGATTCAATTGGTAATCAAAATTTATTTTGTTGACTATAAGTAATTTCAAATCTTGTTTTAAGTGGTATCAATTTTTTTAAAAATTTGTTTGATATGTATTTCTTATGTATAAGGGGAGCTTAACATCTCCTCCATATATAAATTCATGTTGAGTATATTTTACATATTGAGGAGCTTGATCTCTCTTCTTTATGTGGTATACGTGTGTAGGGGGAGCTTAATATCTTCATCTATACATTGTATATTATGCTTATGTAGGTTAGGGTCTAGTCATTCCTTCTTCATGTAATGCATATATGCAGGGGAAGTTAACTTTATAGTTCTTTCCTCTTCAAGAATTTATATTACATATACATTTATATTATTTGTTTATCTTTACCTCTTTGTTGATGAGTAGACAAAAGGGGGAGAAAATTGAGAGTTTATATATGCATGTTTATCTTTGTTTAGTTTAAGTACTTTCATTGAATATCTATTTGTTTATGCTACGTATAAGTTAAGGGGGAATTCTATGAAGCTTATCTTTAATCCATGCATATATAACTCTATGAGTTTTCTCATCATCAAAAAGGAAGAGATTGTTGGTCCAAAGGCCCATCACTCTAGTTTTGATGATGATTAACTCATGTAGTTATAGTACTAATGATCTTGTATCTAATAAGTTTCAGATATTTTATCAAGATCTTAGTCGGTGTTTAGCTTTAATGAAAGATTCGAAGTCAAGTTTTGAAGTTAGCAGTACGCAACGATTCAAGAGCTCACGATTCAAGATCGCATCAAGTACTGTAAGAGGAGTAGCTCAAGGATCAAGTTTTGGACCAAGTCAAGATGAAGAAGAAGATTTTCAAGAGAAGATTTTTAAGACTTGAGTCATATTTGTAAGTGTTAAGATTTTATTTTTAAATAAAATATAAAGGATAGATTAGTTGTGGATTGCTCAAGCTCATTTACACACATACAATATTTCAAAATATTTCATGTTAAATAGTTTTGATTTTAGAAGAAAATACAGTTTTTGTTTTGGTCTTCAAAGAATACATATTTCGTTTTTCATGAATAGATATCATTAAAATAAATTTACATAGTTTATATGAGTATTGGATTTTATCCATATATATTGTTGCTTCATATTGTTTAGAAATTTATTTTGATGAGTTTATATCATGTGTTTTTAAGTTATGTCAAAGTCAAAACTTATTTTGAGTTTATTGTCAAAAACAAGTATATTTCATCTTATATATATTGGATCATTTCCATACACACTATGCTTCAAAAGTGTTTGAATATCTTGTTTTGCATTTGAATAAGTTTTGAAAAAATAGATTTTTCATTTTAAAGTTTGATTTTGAAAAATACGATTTTTGGTTTAATGTTTAACTACTATATCGCAAAAGTACTTCAACTTATTTGTAATATGTGTTGATTTTTTATCCAAATATTTGTACTTCAAATTATTTCAATGAATCTATTTTTGTGTAATTTATTTGATTTAAATAAAATTTTATGAGTTCTCAAAGTTAGATTTTCAATCCTTTATGATTTTGGGATTCAGGCGGTTGACCGAGTGGTCGAACGATGTGCACAAAACGTGCACAAGCCCATGGTCTTAGGCCGGTCACCCAGACAGTCGACCAATCCAGAGAGGCTGCTCTCTAGATCTGGCCCCGGTCGACCAAGCGATCGACCGACCAGATAGACCATCTCTCTGGTTTTGGCCAGGTTGACCGAGCGGTCGACCGATGGGCTTTGGCCTGGGTGCGGTCGACAGGGCAGTTGACTGGCAACCCCAACGATCTGAAATATGGTCGACCAGCCGGTCGACCGACAGGTCATCTGGCCTATAACGGCTAGTTTTTCGTTGACCTTATAAAAGAGTGTTTTGGCTAGATTTTTGATAAGATTTTTTATGTTGTTTTTAAGAGCTCTTCTATAGAGTTTCTCTTCAAGTTCTAGAGCTTCATTTTCATATCCAAAAAGTGTTTTTCAAGAGTGATTCTCTTGAGTTTTCAAAAGCTTTTCTTTGAATTTTCCACCTCCACATCTATCTTGCTTTTTCTCACATAAGCTTGAGCTTTTTATTACTATATATCCTCTAGGATCCTTATTGTGAGAGTGTTTGTTGGTGATTAAAGTGAAGAGATCACCAAGTGTTAATCTTTGTATTTGAAGGAGTTAGAGGTTGAGGCCTCGGCGAGCTAGTGAGTTCGTGTTGTGTAGAGTTCTTGAGGGAGCTCAATGTAGAGGTGCGGCCTCGGCAACCTAGTAAGCTTGCCTGTGTTTCTCTTGTGAGAATAAGTGAGGGACTTGTGGGTCCAAGAGTCCTTGAGAGAGCTCGTTGTATGTGTTGTGACACCGAGTGATCTTGCAGAATCAATTTTAGTGGAAATCCTTCATAGTGGTGAAGGCGGGGACGTAGAGCAAGAGCGCTCGGACCTCGAAACAATTCTCCCGTGTTTGCGATTGCTCATCTCTCTCTCTCTCTCTCACTTGTGTTTATATATCTTGCATGCTTATATTGTTCATTTCTTTATATGTTTGATATACTTGTGCTTAATTGAATGTATGCTTGGGATTGTTTGCTCACACTTTTATTCAACCAAAAGAGTCATAGTGACAACTCAACTCTTTATCTAAAGGAATCTTGAGAAGATAGTCCAGAGCCCTTCAACGGGAATTCAGCTTCACTCTTTGGTTATACATTATGTGCAGTTTTAGTTTGCATATTAGTTTTAATTTCACATTAATTTGCATTAGATTAACTAGGCACCTATTCACCCTCTCTATGTTACCTACACATCTATTAATGTTATCAACTGATTTATCTGTAACAGATAGAATGTCACACTGTTCTTCATCTTCTCCAATCAGTTCAGTGATAGTAGCATCTTATTACTTTATCTTTCAAAGCCAACAATCAGCTCTAATGTGTCCCTTCTTGTGACAATAGTTGCACGTCAAACTGCTATGCTTACAGTTACCTATGGAAGTTTCATTATTACTTTTCTCTTTTGAATAATAAACCTACTCGAAATCATTATGATGAGGCTCACTCATCAACTGGGTGTCAATTTTGTCCTTGTTGAGTAGATACTCTTTGACCTCGTTGACCTTGATTGTTAACTTGCCTCCATAGATGATAGCTTTTCTGAAGCTCTTATATGAAGAAGGTAAAGCACACAGTAATAGAAGTGCTTGATTCTCATCTTCTATCTTAACCTCTATCTTATCTGTATCATTGATAACAAATGAAAATTCTGTAATGTGAGACTTGATAAGTATACCTTCATGCATGCGGAGAAGAAAGAGATGCTATTTCATAATCAATCAATTCGTCAATAGTGGTCCTAAAGTCGCTCCCATAATGAGGATGTTGTCATCTATGTAGAAAACTCATCCAACACTTCGTCCGTCAAGCATAGCTAAATAGCTGTCAAGGCTTTCTCCTTCAACTCTTGTCAAGTTTCTCCCTTGTGTCTTGAGGCTTTTGATTCCTCCTGAGTAGTGCTTTCTTTAACCCGCTCTGGGTAAGAATGGTGTTCATCCTAATCTACCACCTATTGAAATTGATGATGTTGGCCCGAAGGCCCATCACTCTAGTTTTGATGATGATCAACTCATGTAGTTATAGTACTAATGATCTTGTGTTTAATTAGTGACAGATTTATGATCAAGATCTTAGTAGGTGCATAGCTTCAACAAAGGATTTAAAGTCAAGTTTTGGAGCTAGCACGGTTTGATTCAAGAGCTTGTGCATCAAGACCACATCAAGTACTCAAGAGGAGTCTAGCTCTATGGATCGTGTTTGGACTAAGTCAAGAAGATGAGAAGGCTTCAAGTGAAGACTTCAAGAAGATGAAGACTTGAGTCTAGGTTTATTTTTATAAGATTTTGTTTTAGATAAAATGTAAAGGATAGAGTAGTTGGTGGATTGCTCAAGTATCATATTACACTCACACACTCTTGATTTAGAATGTTTTCATAAAAGAGTTTTCCTTTAGAAAAACATGGTTTTGGATAAAGACTATAAAAATCATGTTTAGAGCTTAATGTCAAAAACATAGATATTTCACCATGTTGTGTAGTGGATCATATCCATACACCATATGCTTTCAAAGTTGTTTAAATATCTTATTTTTGTATTTGGAGATGTTTTGGAAAAACAAGTTTTAGAAAAATCAAGTTTTGAAAAATACTGTTTTCTTTTGAGCCAATATTTTCAACTTACAAAAATAGTCCAAATCTTTTATAACATGCCTTGATTTTGTGCAGGCATGTTTGTTTATCAAAGTATATTAGTAAAACTATTTTTGTAGATTTTTTATGATTTTATGGGAGTTTTATTTCAAACAAAAAGACCAAGATTTTTGTCCCAGTTTTCTGATCTGGCAATAGCCGGTCGACCGAGACGGTCGACCGACGTACACAGACGTGCACGCCTGTTCTGGCAGGAGGGCCGGCTGACCGATCCGGTCGACCGTCCAGAAAGTTCTGCTCTCTGGAAAGGCCCTGGCCGACCGAGCGGTCGACCGGACAGAGAGACTTGCTCTCTGTATCCTGTATCGGTCGACCGACCGGTAGACCGATGGCTAAAACGGTCTGAAATATGACCGTTGGCCGGTCGGCCGGACGGTCGACCGACAGGCCTGACAGAACCCCAACGGCTAGTTTTTCTGAGCCTATAAATTTGGGGGTTTGGGCATTGTTTTTCTCTAAGATTTCTAGTGGACTTTGAGCCAGTTTTTCCCACTTCTTTAAAAGAGTTTTCTCCACTAAATTGAGAGCTAATACTTCCAATCAAAAGGGGAGTTTTTATCAAGAGTGTTAAAAGAGATTCTTTGAGTTTTCCTCCACCACTCTCATCCTTGTTTTTCTCACAAACACTTGAGCAACCCATTGAGCTATTCATCCTATAGGAGTGTTGTAGTGAGAGTTTTTATTGGTGATCAAGTGTTTAGATCACCAAGAGTTCTTTCTTGTTCTTTGAGGAGGCGGACGGTTGTGTTCACATTGTTTCGGGTCCTAGTGAGGACTCGGTGTTTCGGGTTCGGGTGCGAACTCTTTGTTTGAGGTGCGGCCTCGGCGAGCCGGTGGACTTGCGGTGTGTACGGACTAGGGAGTCCGAGAGTTGTAGGTGTTGCGGCACCGAGTGATCCGGTGGGATCGATTATAGTGGAAATCCTTCGTGTGTCGAAGGCGGGGATGTAGAGCAAGTGTGCTCGAACCTCGAAACAAATTCCTTGTGTTTACGATTGCTCACTCTCTCTCTCTCTCTCTTTGTCTCTTGATTATATCTTGCATGCTCCATTGTCTATCTTTATATGCTTGATATATTCCGTGTGCTTAATTGTTATACTTGCTTGGGTTTGTTTGCTAACACTTGTATTTAACCAAGAGAGCCAACGCGGCACCTCAACCCTTATCTAGGGGAATCTAGAGGAGTTAGTTCAGAGCCCTTCACGGGGAATTCGGCTACACTCTTGTGTTATACGTGGTGTTTAGTGTAAGAGTTTAGTTTAGGACATTATAGTTTTTAATTACGCATTATTTGGCTTTAAGTGACCATTAGATTAGCCATCACCTATTCACCCCCCTCTAGGTGATTCTTCAATTGGTATCAGAGCCAAGTGCTCTGATTTTAGGTCTTACAACCTAGAGTTAAAATCCTCATTTTTAGGCTAATCGCTATTTTTGTACACACACCATGGATTCATGTCACCACCCATGTTTGACATTCTTAACATTCAAATTTGGAAGGTTAAGATGTCTATGTACCTCAAGGCCCTAGGCATTCATGTTTATCTTGCTACCATTAATGATTCATATGTTAATAATAGTAAGAATATTGAGGCTAATGCAAAAGCCCTAAATGCTTTAAAGTCTAACCTAAATGATGATTACTTATCTAGGGTTTCTAACATTGATTCGGCTTTCGTAGCTTGGAACATCATCACCTCCCTTAGCGAAAAGGATCTACATTATGCAGGGAGCGATTCGGGTGTTGGAAGTGACGTCTCCAACAAGTGCTATATAGTCCAAGGGGATAACCCCCTTGAGGTAACTACCGAATCCGAGGTAGATGAAAATGACATGTCATATGATGAGCTCACTTCATTTTTCCAACAATTACTTGAGAAATATGACATGCTTAGAAAATATAATAAAATTTGAAAAAGAAATTTGATTGCATGCTTAATGAAAAAGATTCATTAGAAAATAAGGTTGCATGCATTGAAAAAGAAAATAAAGATTTGAAAAATGAGAATGTTTCCTTGATGTCTAAATTAAATGATTTATGCGAAGGAAACACTATTTTGAAAAATAAAGTTATTTTGGTGGAAAAACAAAAAGAAGTCGTTTTTCAAGAAAATAATATTCTAAAAGGAAAAATGTTTGAAAAAGAAAATGTTTCTAAAAAGAAAAAGACTTTTGATCATACTTTACATGCCACCACCTCTATTGATCAAAATGAAGTTAAATTTTTGAAAAAGAAAATTAATTGTTTGAGCTCTACTTTGAGCACATGTGCATTCAACCATTCTAGATTGGAGTTTTTGTTTTCAAAGAAACAAACTCCACATATTCATGCACATCATCATCATGCATATGCTTATGTTGCACGTCATGATCACACTCATACACATAAGCATCCTAAGGTGTACAAATGTATACATTGTGGCCGCAAAGGCCATTTAGCAAAATTTTGTTTTGATAAGTTGCATGTTTTAAATTTTGCTAATAAAAATGTTTGGGTGCCTTACAAAGCTAACCCCCAAGGACCCAAAAGAAAATGGGTACCAAAACTCCCACCTTGTGTTTTTAATGTAGGTGAGGGCTCTCACATGACGTGAGAGGGATGGTGCCTGATGGTGGATGCATATGGACTTGATGGACACATATATGGATGCATCGCTATCAAGGAGGTTTGGTGGGACAACCACCATGTTTAGAGTTTTGAAATATAGTTCCTTAGTTGGTAACTATTTCTAAACTCTTATTTTATTTACATGCTTATTCATTTGTGATATCATATAGCATGTTCATGTTTTTATGTGTTTTGTGCTTCATGTGGTAAATACTAGTTTAAATGTAGTTTTATCAAAACTTGTATTTATACATGTACAAATAGTGAGAACAAATTGATTCATATATGTTTGCACTTCATGCTCATTTGTACCCACTATATGCACATGTATAGGCTAGTTTTGATGATTCTTTCATTTACACTTGTTTTGCCTATTTTCGTGTTTTTACTTCATGTATATGCATTTTTATTCAAATCTAATAAATATACATGTATATCCTTTTTAAGTCTCTTGCCTTCATGCAAATACTATTAATAGACTCGTTTTATGTTTGGAATATGTATGCATATTGTTAGATTTAGATAAATCATACATATACCTAGAAGTTTATTTTTTTTAATGAAAATTGAATTTTCATGTTTTATTTGATAAAATAAAATGAAGAATTTGTTTTGATCTTTTTGAGCCTAAATGACTATTTTCATTGAAAATGCTATTTACATGATGTTTGAACACTAACACTTTATTTGTTTATTCATGACTTTGTTTCATGATTATTTTTGAGCTTTATGGACCATGAGTGCTTGAATTTTTGTGTATTTAGTATGATTCAATAAAAACATATAATTTGGTTTCATGTTTTTCAAGGATCTTTAACTAGTTTTTTCAAAAATTAATTTAACTAGTTATTTATTCTTCAATGTTTATGAGATATACACATGATCCTATTATCGTTTCAATTGGTATCATTGAATCGTTTCAATCGGTATCAATTTGACTCTATTTTTGTATATACTCATATTTTGTTTTCTTATATATGTATGTATCAATTTCAAGTGGTATAATCATTCTTCATACATATATATGATTTGTTTTGTGCTTGAGTTAAAACTGTTTTATTAAAGCACACAATTTGTTTATGTTAAGCTTAATTCAAATTTTTTTTTTAGTTTATGCAATATGTTTTAAAATTGGTATCAAAATTTAAAAATTATGTTTATTTGATATCTCAAGATTTGTTTTAATAATGAAAAATTAAAAAAAATG
The DNA here is from genome assembly GCA_038442645.1 of Agave tequilana. Taxonomy (NCBI): domain Eukaryota; kingdom Viridiplantae; phylum Streptophyta; class Magnoliopsida; order Asparagales; family Asparagaceae; genus Agave; species Agave tequilana. The sequence continues at coordinate 97,870 of JAVJIF010011070.1, read as the reverse complement.
TTTTGATTTGTATTGCCTATATGCAAGGAGAGCTTAACATCTCTTCTACATATAGATTCATGTTGAGTGTATTGTATATTGAGGAGCTTGACAACTCTTCTTTATGTGGTACACGTGTGTAGGGGGAGATTCACATCTCCTCTTATGCATTACATATTATACGTTATGTAAATTAGGGCTTGTCATCCCTCTTTCATGTAATGTATATGTGTAGGGAAGTAAGTTTACCGTCTTCCTCTTCATGAATGTATATCGCATATAACCTTTCTTGATTGATTTGGTTTACCCCTTCTTTGGTTCGTTGTTTCGGACAAAAAGGGGAGAAAAAATGATGATTTTGTTTTACTTTAACCCCTTGTTGATGATTGATAAAAAGGGGGAGAGGTATTTGGTATATATGCATGCTTTTGTGGTTAAAAGATTGTTTATGCATATATATGTTTTGTTTTTGCAAATAGGAGAAAAAGAATTTGATTTGTTTTATGCTTGAGTGCATGTTTATCTCCTTGATTTGCATACATGTTTATGAGCATACATTGCATATTTATTATTTGTTTGTTATGCATGAGTTAAGGGGGAGCTTCTTTGAAGCTTTACTTTAATCCATGCATATATAACTTCATGAGTTTTGTCATCATCAAAAAGGGGGAGATTGTTGGCCCGAAGGCCCATCACTCTAGTTTTGATGATGATCAACTCATGTAGTTATAGTACAAATGATCTTGTGTTTAATTAGTGACAGATTTATGATCAAGATCTTAGTAGGTGCATAGCTTCAACAAAGAATTTAAAGTCAAGTTTTGGAGCTAGCACGGTTTGATTCAAGAGCTTGTGCATCAAGACCACATCAAGTACTCAAGAGGAGTCTAGCTCTATGGATCGTGTTTGGACCAAGTCAAGAAGATGAGAAGGCTTCAAGTGAAGACTTCAAGAAGATGAAGACTTGAGTCTAGGTTTGTTTTTATAAGATTTTGTTTTAGATAAAATGTAAAGGATAGAGTAGTTGGTGGATTGCTCAAGTATCATATTACACTCACACACTCTTGATTTAGAATGTTTTCATAAAAGAGTTTTCCTTTAGAAAAATATGGTTTTGGATAAAGACTATAAAAATCATGTTTAGAGCTTAATGTCAAAAACATAGATATTTCACCATGTTTGTATAGTGGATCGTATCCATACACCATATTCTTTCAAAGTTGTTTAAATATCTTGTTTTGTATTTGGAGATGTTTTGGAAAAATAAGTTTTAAAAAAATCAAGTTTTGGAAAATACTGTTTTCTTTTGAGCCAATATTTCCAACTTACAAAAATAGTCCAAATCTTTTATAACATGCCTTGATTTTGTGCAAGCATGTTTGTTTATCAAAGTATATTGGTAAAACTATTTTTGTAGATTTTTCATGATTTTATGGGAGTTTTATTTCAAACAAAAAGACCAAGATTTTTGTCCCAGTTTTCTGATCTGGCAATAGCAGGTCGACCGACACGGTCGACCGACGTGCACAGACGTGCACGCCTGTTCTGGCAGGAGGGCCGGCCGACCGATCCGGTCGACCGTCCAGAGAGTTCTGCTCTCTGGAAAGGCCCCGGCCGACCGAGCGGTCGACCGGACAGAGAGACTTGCTCTCTGTATCCTGTATCGGTCGACCGACGGTCGACCGATGGCTCAAACGGTCTGAAATATGACCGTTGGCCGGTCGGTCGGACGGTCGACCGACAGGCCTGACAGAACCCCAACGGCTAGTTTTTCTGAGCCTATAAATTTTGGGTTTGGGCATTGTTTTTCTCTAAGATTTCTAGTGGACTTTGAGCCAGTTTTTCCCACTTCTTTAAAAGTGTTTTCTCCACTAAATTGAGAGCTAATACTTCCAATCAAAAGGGGAGTTTTTATCAAGAGTGTTAAAAGAGATTCTTTGAGTTTTCCTCCACCACTCTCATCCTTATTTTTCTCACAAACACTTGAGCAACCCATTGAGCTATTCATCCTATAGGAGTGTTGTAGTGAGAGTTTTTATTGGTGATCAAGTGTTTAGATCACCAAGAGTTCTTTCTTGTTCTTTGAGGAGGCGGACGGTTGTGTTCGCATTGTTTCGTGTCCTAGTGAGGACTCGGTGTTTCGGGTTCGGGTGCGAACTCTTTGTTTGAGGTGCGGCCTCGGCGAGCCGGTGGGCTTGCGGTGTGTACGGACTTGGGAGTCCGAGAGTTGTAGGTGTTGCGGCACCGAGTGATCCGGTGGGATCGATTATAGTGGAAATCCTTCGTGTGTCGAAGGCGGGGATGTAGAGCAAGTGTGCTCGAACCTCGAAACAAATCCCTTGTGTTTGCGATTGCTCACTCTCTCTCTCTCTCTCTCTCTTTGTCTCTTGATTATATCTTGCATGCTCCATTGTCTATCTTTATATGCTTGATATATTCCGTGTGCTTAATTGTTATACTTGCTTGGGTTTGTTTGCTAACACTTATATTTAACCAAGAGAGCCAACGCGGCACCTCAACCCTTATCTAGGGGAATCTAGAGGAGTTAGTCCAGAGCCCTTCACGGGGAATTCGGCTACACTCTTGTGTTACACGTAGTGTTTAGTGTAAGAGTTTAGTTTAGGACATTATAGTTTTTAATTCCGCATTATTTGGCTTTAAGTGACCATTAAATTAGTCATCACCTATTCACCCCCCTCTAGGTGATTCTTCAATTGGTATCAGAGCCAAGTGCTCTGATTTTAGGTCTTACAACCTAGAGTTAAAGATCCTTATTTTTAGGCTAATCACTATTTTTGTACACACACCATGGATTCATGTCACCACCCATGTTTGACATTCTTAACATCCAAATTTTGAAGGTTAAGATGTCTATGTACCTCAAGGCCCTAGGCATTCATGTTTATCTTGCTACCATTAATGATTCATATGTTAATAATTGTAAGAATATTGAGGCTAATTCAAAAGCCCTAAATGCTTTAAAGTCTACCCTAAATGATGATTACTTATCTAGGGTTTCTAACATTGATTCGGCTTTTGTAGCATGGAACATCATCACCTCCCTTGGCGAAAAGGATCTATATAATGCGGGGAGCGATTCGGATGTTGGAAGTGACGTCTCCAACAAGTGCTATATAGTCCAAGGGGATAACCCCCTTGAGGTAACTACCGAATCCGAGATAGATGAAAATGACATGTCATATGATGAGCTCACTTCATTTTGCCAACAATTACTTGAGAAATATGACATGCTTAGAAAATATAATAAAATTTTGAAAAAGAAATTTGATTGCATGCTTAATGAAAAAGATTCATTAGAAAATAAGGTTGCATGCATTGAAAAATAAAATAAAGATTTGAAAAATGAGAATGTTTCCTTGATATCTAAATTAAATGATTTATGTGAAGGAAACACTATTTTGAAAAATAAAGTTATTTTGGTGGAAAAATAAAAAGAAGTCGTTTTTCAAGAAAATAATATTCTGAAAGGAAAAATGTTTGAAAAAGAAAAAGAAAAAGAAAATGTTTCTAAAAAGAAAAAGACTTTTGATCATGCTTTACATGCCACCACCTCTATTGATCAAAATGAAGTTAAATTTTTGAAAAAGAAAATTGATTGTTTGAGCTCTACTTTGAGCACATGTGCATTCAACCATTCTAGATTGGAGTCTTTGTTTTCAAAGAAACAAACTCCACATATTCATGCACATCATCATCATGCATATGCTTATGTTGCACGTCATGATCACACTCATACACATAAGCATCCTAAGGTGTACAAATGTACACATTGTGGCCACAAAGGCCATTTAGCAAAATTTTGTTTTGATAAGTTGCATGTTTTAAATTTTGCTAATAAAAATGTTTGGGTGCCTTACAAAGCTAACCCCCAAGGACCCAAAAGAAAATGGGTACCAAAACCCCCACCTTGTGTTTTTGATGTAGGTGAGGGCTCTCACATGACGTGAGAGGGATGGTGCCTTGATGGTGGATGCACACGGACTTGATGGACACATATATGGATGCATCGCTATCAAGGAGGTTTGGTGGGACAACCACCATGTTTAGAGTTTTGGAACATAGTTCCTTAGTTGGTAACTATTTCTAAACTCTTATTTTATTTACATGTTTATTCATTTGTGATATCATATAGCATGTTCATGTTTTTATGTGTTTTGTGCTTCATGTGGTAAATACTAGTTTAAATGTAGTTTTTATCAAAACTTGTATTTATACTTGTACAAATAGTGAGAACAAATTGATTCATATATGTTTGCACTTCATGCTTATTTGTACCCACTATATGCACATGTATAGGCTAGTTTTGATGATTCTTTCATTTACACTTGTTTTGCCTATTTTCGTGTTTTTACTTCATGTATATGCATTTTTATTCAAATCTAATAAATATACATGTATATCCTTTTTGAGTCTCTTGCCTTCATGCAAATACTATTAATAGACTCGTTTTATGTTTGGGATATGAATGCATATTGTTAGATTTATATAAATCATACATATACCTAGAAGTTTATTTTTTTTAATGAAAAATGAATTTTCAGGTTTTTATTTGATAAAATAAAATGAAGAATTTATTTTGATCTTTTCGAGCCTAAATGACTATTTTCATTGAAAATGCTATTTACATGATGTTTGAACACTCACACTTTATTTGTTTATTCATGACTTTGTTTCATGATTATTTTTAAGCTTTATGGACCATGAGTGCTTGAATTTTTGTGTATTTAGTATGATTCATGAAAAATATATGATTTGGTTTCATGTTTTTGAAGGATCTTTAACTAGTTTTTTCAAAAATTAATTTAACTAGTTATTTATTCTTCAATGTTTATGAGATATACACATGATCCTATTATCGTTTCAATTGGTATCATTGAATCGTTTCAATCGGTATCAATTTGACTCTATTTTTGTATATACTCATATTTTGTTTTCTTATATATGTATGTATCAATTTCAATTGGTATAATCAATCTTCATACATATATATGATTTGTTTTGTGCTTGAGTTAAAACTGTTTTATTAAAGCACACAATTTGCTTATGCTAAGCTTAATTCAAATTTTTTAAGCTTATGCATTATGTTTTAAATTGATATCAAAATTAAAAAAAATTATGTTTATTTGATATATCAAAATTTGTTTTAATAATGAAAAATTAAAAAAAAATGTTTTGATTTGTATTGCCTATATGCAAGGAGAGCTTAACATCTCTTCTACATATAGATTCATGTTGAGTGTATTGTATATTGAGGAGCTTGACAACTCTTCTTTATGTGGTACACGTGTGTAGGGGGAGCTTCACATCTCCTCTTATGCATTACATATTATATGTTATGTAAATTAGGGCTTGTCATCCCTCTTTCATGTAATGTATATGTGTAGGAAAGTTACTTTACCGTCTTCCTCTTCATGAATGTATATCGCATATAACCTTTCTTGATTGATTTGGTTTACCCCTTCTTTTGTTCCTTGTTTCGGACAAAAAGGGGGAGAAAAAAATTTGATGATTTTGTTTTTACTTTAACCCCTTTGTTGATGATTGACAAAAAGGGGGAGAGGTATTTGGTATATATGCATGGTTTTGTGGTTAAAAGATTGTTTATGCATATATATGTTTTATTTTTGCAAATAGGAGAAAAAGAATTTGATTTGTTTTATGCTTGAGTGCATGTTTATCTCCTTGATTTGCATACATGTTTATGAGCATACATTGCATATTTATTATTTGTTTCTTATGCATGAGCTAAGGGGGAGCTTCTTTGAAGCTTTACTTTAATCCATGCATATATAACTTCATGAGTTTTGTCATCATCAAAAAGGGGGAGATTGTTGGCCCGAAGGCCCATCACTCTAGTTTTGATGATGATCAACTCATGTAGTTATAGTACTAATAATCTTGTGTTTAATTAGTGACAGATTTATGATCAAGATCTTAGTAGGTGCATAGCTTCAACAAAGGATTTAAAGTCAAGTTTTGGAGCTAGCACGGTTTGATTCAAGAGCTTGTGCATCAAGACCACATCAAGTACTCAAGAGGAGTCTAGCTCTATGGATCGTGTTTGGACCAAGTCAAGAAGATGAGAAGGCTTCAAGTGAAGACTTCAAGAAGATGAAGACTTGAGTCTAGATTTGTTTTTATAAGATTTTGTTTTAGATAAAATGTAAAGGATAGAGTAGTTGGTGGATTGCTCAAGTATCATATTACACTCACACATTCTTGATTTAGAATGTTTTCATAAAAGAGTTTTCCTTTAGAAAAACATGGTTTTGGATAAAGACTATAAAAATCATGTTTAGAGCTTAATGTCAAAAACATAGATATTTCACCATGTTTGTGTAGTGGATCATATCCATACACCATATGCTTTCAAAGTTGCTTAAATATCTTGTTTTTGTATTTGGAGATGTTTTGAAAAAACAAGTTTTAGAAAAATCAAGTTTTGGAAAATACTGTTTTCTTTTGAACGAATATTTCCAACTTACAAAAATAGTCCAAATCTTTTATAACATGCCTTGTTTTTGTGCAAGCATGTTTGTTTATCAAAGTATATTGGTAAAACTATTTTTGTAGATTTTTCATGATTTTATGGGAGTTTTATTTCAAACAAAAAGATCAAGATTTTTGTCCCAGTTTTCTGATCTGGCAATAGCCGGTCGACCGACACGGTCGACCGACGTGCACAGACGTGCACGCCTGTTCTGGCAGGAGGGCCGGCCGACCGATCCGGTCGACCGTCCAGAGAGTTCTGCTCTCTGGAAAGGCCCCGGCCGACCGAGCGGTCGACCGGACAGAGAGACTTGCTCTCTGTATCCTGTATCGGTCGACCGACCGGTCGACCGATGGCTCAAACGGTCTGAAATATGACCGTTGGCCGGTCGGCCGGACGGTCGACCAACAGGCCTGACAGAACCCCAACGGCTAGTTTTTCTGAGCCTATAAATTTGGGGGTTTGGGCATTGTTTTTCTCTAAGATTTCTAGTGGACTTTGAGCCAGTTTTTCCCACTTCTTTAAAAGTGTTTTCTCCACTAAATTGAGAGCAAATACTTCCAATCAAAAGGGGAGTTTTTATCAAGAGTGTTAAAAGAGATTCTTTGAGTTTTCCTCCACCACTCTCATCCTTGTTTTTCTCACAAACACTTGAGCAACCCATTGAGCTATTCATCCTATAGGAGTGTTGTAGTGAGATTTTTTTATTGGTGATCAAGTGTTTAGATCACCAAGAGTTCTTTCTTGTTCTTTGAGAAGGCGGACGGTCGTGTTCGCATTGTTTCGGGTCTTAGTGAGGACTCGGTGTTTCGGTTTCGGGTGCGAACTCTTTGTTTGAGGTGCGGCCTGGGCGAGCCGGTGGGCTTGCGGTGTGTACGGACTAGGGAGTCCGAGAGTTGTAGGTGTTGCGGCACCGAGTGATCCGGTGGGATCGATTATAGTGAAAATCCTTCGTGTGTCGAAGGCAGGGATGTAGAGCAAGTGTGCTCGAATCTCGAAACAAATCCTTTGTGTTTGCGATTGCTCACTCTCTCTCTCTCTTTGTCTCTTGATTATATCTTGCATGCTCCATTGTCTATCTTTATATGCTTGATATATTCCGTGTGCTTAATTGTTATACTTGCTTGGGTTTGTTTGCTAACACTTATATTTAACCAAGAGAGCCAACGTTGCACCTCAACCCTTATCTAGGGGAATCTAGAGAAGTTAGTCCAGAGCCCTTCACGGGAAATTCGGCTACACTCTTGTGTTATACGTGGTGTTTAGTGTAAGAGTTTAGTTTAGGACATTATAGTTTTTAATTCCGCATTATTTGGCTTTAAGTGACCATTAGATTAGCCATCACCTATTCACCCCCCTCTAGGTGATTCTTCAATTGGTATCAGAGCCAAGTGCTCTGATTTTAGGTCTTACAACCTAGAGTTAAAGATCCTCATTTTAAGGCTAATCACTATTTTTGTACACACACCATGGATTTCATGTCCCCACCCATGTTTGACATTCTTAACATCCAAATTTGGAAGGTTAAGATGTCTATGTACCTCAAGGTCCTAGGCATTCATGTTTATCTTGCTACCATTAATGATTCATGTGTTAATAATAGTAAGAATATTGAGGCTAATGCAAAAGCCCTAAATGCTTTAAAGTCTACCCTAAATGATGATTACTTATCTAGGGTTTCTAACATTGATTCGGCTTTCGTAGCTTGGAACATCATCACCTCCCTTAGCGAAAAGGATCTACATTATGCAGGGAGCGATTCGGGTGTTGGAAGTGACGTCTCCAACAAGTGCTATATAGTCCAAGGGGATAACCCCCTTGAGGTAACTACCGAATCCGAGGTAGATGAAAATGACATGTCATATGATGAGCTCACTTCATTTTGTCAACAATTACTTGAGAAATATGACATGCTTAGAAAAGATAATAAAATTTTGAAAAAGAAATTTGATTGCATGCTTAATGAAAAGATTCATTAGAAAATAAGGTTGCATGCATTGAAAAAGAAAATAAAGATATGAAAAATGAGAATGTTTCCTTGATATCTAAATTAAATGATTTATGCGAAGGAAACACTATTTTGAAAAATAAAGTTATTTTGGTGGAAAAACAAAAAGAAGTCGTTTTTCAGAAAATAATATTCTAAAAGGAAAAATGTTTGAAAAAGAAAAAGAAAAAGAAAATGTTTCTAAAAAGAAAAAGACTTTTGATCATGCTTTACATGCCACCACCTCTATTGATCAAAATGAAGTTAATTTTTTGAAAAAGAAAATTGATTGTTTGAGCTCTACTTTGAGCACATGTGCATTCAACCATCATAAATTAGAGTCTTTGTTTTAAAAGAAACAAACTCCACATATTCATGCACATCATCATCATGCATATGCTTATGTTGCACGTCATGATCACACTCATACACATAAGCATCCTAAGGTGTACAAATGTACACATTGTGGCCGCAAAGGCCATTTAGCAAAATTTTGTTTTGATAAGTTACATATTTTTAATTTTGCTAATAAAAATATTTGGGTGCCTTACAAAGCTAACCCCCAAGGACCCAAAAGAAAATGGGTACCAAAACCCCCACCTTGTATTTTTGATGTAGGTGAGGGCTCTCACATAACGTGAGAGGGATGGTGCCTTGATGGTGGATGCACATGGACTTGATGGACACATATATGGATGCATCGCTATTAAGGAGGTTTGGTGGGACAACCACCATGTTTGGAGTTTTAGAACATAGTTCCTTAGTTGGTAACTATTTCTAAACTCTTATTTTATTTACATGCTTATTCATTTGTGATATCATATAGCATGTTCATATTTTTATGTGTTTTGTGCTTCATGTGGTAAATACTAGTTTAAATGTAGTTTTTATCAAAACTTGTATTTATACATGTACAAATAGTGAGAACAAATTGATTCATATATGTTTGCACTTCATGCTCATTTGTACCCACTATATGCACATGTATAGGCTAGTTTTGATGATTCTTTTATTTACACTTGTTTTACCTATTTTCGTGTTTTTACTTCATGTATATGCATTTTTATTCAAATCTAATAAATATACATGTATATCCTTTTTGAGTCTCTTGCCTTCATGCAAATACTATTAATAGACTCGTTTTATGTTTGGGATATATATGCATATTGTTAGATTTAGATAAATCATACATATACCTAGAAGTTTATTTTTTTTAATGAAAAATGAATTTTCATGTTTTTATTTGATAAAATAAAATGAAGAATTTGTTTTGATCTTTTTGAGCCTAAATGACTATTTTCATTGAAAATGCTATTTACATGATGTTTGAACACTCACACTTTATTTGTTTATTCATGACTTTGTTTCATGATTATTTTTTAGCTTTATGGACCATGAGTGCTTGAATTTTTGTGTATTTAGTATGATTCATGAAAAACATATGATTTGGTTTCATGTTTTTGAAGGATCTTTAACTAGTTTTTTTCAAAAATTAATTTAACTAGTTATTTATTCTTCAATGTTTATGAGATATACACATGATCCTATTATCGTTTCAATTGGTATCATTGAATCGTTTCAATCGGTATCAATTTGACTCTATTTTTGTATATACTCATATTCTGTTTTCTTATATATGTATGTATCAATTTCAATTGGTATAATCATTCTTCATACATATATATGATTTATTTTGTGCTTGAGTTAAAACTGTTTTATTAAAGCACACAATTTGTTTATGCTAAGCTTAATTCAAATTTTTTTAAGCTTATGCATTATGTTTAAAATTGGTATCAAAATTTAAAAAAATTATGTTTATTTGATATCTCAAAATTTGTTTTAATAATGAAAAATTAAAAAAAAAGTGTTTTGATTTGTTTTGCCTATTTACAAGGAGAGCTTAACATCTCTTCTACATATAGATTCATGTTGAGTGTATTGTATATTGAGGAGCTTGACAACTCTTCTTTATGTGGTACACGTGTGTAGGGGGAGCTTCACATCTCCTCTTATGCATTACATATTATACGTTATGTAAATTAGGGCTTGTCATCCCTCTTTCATGTAATGTATATGTGTAGGGAAGTTACTTTACCGTCTTCCGCTTCATGAATGTATATCGCATATAACCTTTCTTGATTTATTTGGTTTACCCCTTCTTTGGTTCCTTGTTTCGGACAAAAAGTGGGAGAAAAAATTTAATGATTTTGTTTTTACTTTAACCCCTTTGTTGATGATTGACAAAAGGGGGGAGAGGTATTTGGTATATATGCATGCTTTTGTGGTTAAAAGATTGTTTATGCATATATATGTTTTATTTTTGTAAATAGGAGAAAAAGAATTTGATTTGTTTTATGCTTGAGTACATGTTTATCTCCTTGATTTGCATACATGTTTATGAGCATACATTGCATATTTATTATTTGTTTGTTAAGCATGAGTTAAGGGGGAGCTTCTTTGAAGCTTTACTTTAATCCATGCATATATAACTTCATGAGTTTTGTCATCATCAAAAAGGGGGAGATTGTTGGCCCGAAGGCCCATCACTCTAGTTTTGATGATGATCAACTCATGTAGTTATAGTACTAATGATCTTGTGTTTAATTAGTGACAGATTTATGATCAAGATCTTAGTAGGTGCATAGCTTCAACAAAGGATTTAAAGTCAAGTTTTGGAGCTAGCACGGTTTGATTCAAGAGCTTGTGCATCAAGGCCACATCAAGTACTCAAGAGGAGTCTAGCTCTATGGATCGTGTTTGGACCAAGTCAAGAAGATGAGAAGGCTTCAAGTGAAGACTTCAAGAAGATGAAGACTTGAGTCTAGGTTTGTTTTTATAAGATTTTGTTTTAGATAAAATGTAAAGGATAGAGTAGTTGGTGGATTGCTCAAGTATCATATTACACTCACACACTCTTGATTTAGAATGTTTTCATAAAAGAGTTTTCCTTTAGAAAAACATGGTTTTGGATAAAGACTATAAAAATCATGTTTAGAGCTTAATGTCAAAAACATAGATATTTCACCATGTTTGTGTAGTGGATCATTTCCATACACCATATGCTTTCAAAGTTGTTTAAATATCTTGTTTTTGTATTTGGAGATGTTTTGGAAAAACAAGTTTTAGAAAAATCAAGTTTTGGGAAATACTGTTTTCTTTTGAGCCAATATTTCCAACTTACAAAAATAGTCCAAATCTTTTATAACATGCCTTGATTTTATACAACATGTTTGTTTATCAAAGTATATTGGTAAAACTATTTTTGTAGATTTTTCATGATTTTATGGGAGTTTTATTTCAAACAAAAAGACCAAGATTTTTTTCCCAGTTTTCTGATCTGGCAATAGCCGGTCGACCGACACGGTCGACCAACGTGCACAGACGTGCATGCCTGTTCTGGCAGGAGGGCCGGCCGACCGATCCGGTCGACCGTCCAGAGAGACTTGCTCTCTGTATCCTGTATCGGTCGACCGACCGGTCGACCGATGGCTCAAACGGTCTGAAATATGACCGTTGGCCGGTCGGCCGGACGGTCGACCGAAAGGCCTGACAGAACCCCAACGGCTAGTTTTTCTGAGCCTATAAATTTGAGGGTTTGGGCATTGTTTTTCTCTAAGATTTCTAGTGGACTTTGAGCCAGTTTTTCCCACTTCTTTAATAGAGTTTTCTCCACTAAATTGAGAGCTAATACTGCCAATCAAAAGGGGAGTTTTTATCAAGAGTGTTAAAAGAGATTCTTTAAGTTTTCCTCCACCACTCTCATCCTTGTTTTTCTCACAAACACTTGAGCAACCCATTGAGCTATTCATCCTATAGGAGTGTTGTAGTGAGAGTTTTTATTGGTGATCAAGTGTTTAGATCACCAAGAGTTCTTTCTTGTTCTTTGAGGAGGCGGACGGTTGTGTTCGCATTGTTTCGGGTCCTAGTGAGGACTCGGTGTTTCAGGTTCGGGTGCGAACTCTTTGTTTGAGGTGCGACTTCGGCGAGCCGGTGGGCTTGCGGTGTGTACGGATTAGGGAGTCCGAGAGTTATAGGTGTTGCGGCACCGAGTGATCCCGTGGGATCGATTATAGTGAAAATCCTTCGTGTGTCGAAGGCGGGGATGTAGAGCAAGTGTGCTCGAACCTCGAAACAAATCCCTTGTGTTTGCGATTGCTCACTCTCTCTCTCTCTTTGTCTCTTGATTATATCTTGCATGCTCCATTGTCTATCTTTATATGCTTGATATATTCTGTGTGCTTAATTGTTATACTTGCTTGGGTTTGTTTGCTAACACTTGTATTTAACCAAGAGAGCCAACGCGGCACCTCAACCCTTATCTAGGGGAATTTAGAGGAGTTAGTCCAGAACCCTTCACGGGGAATTCGGCTACACTCTTGTGTTATACGTGGTGTTTAGTGTAAGAGTTTAGTTTAGGACATTATAGTTTTTAATTCCGCATTATTTGGCTTTAAGTGACCATTAGATTAGCCATCACCTATTCACCCCCCTCTAGGTGATTCTTCAGATGATACTATCGAACTTTTGAATATTGAACTTGATCACAGACATCTTCAAGTTGACCTTGCCCTAATACCAATTATTGTGATTTCCGGGGGAGAATGCCCCCATGACCGGATCGACTGGGGTAATCCAGAATGGCCTGTCGGTCGACCGCCCAGTCGACCGACCAACGGTCAGATTCTGATCATTGGGGTTGTCGGCCGGCCGGCCGGTGACCGCCTCAAGGCAATTTTCCTGTCATCGACCAAGGCCAGAACACCAGAGATTGAACTCTCTTATCGATCGACCGATCGGTCGACCGGGGCCAGATCTAGAAAGCAAGCTCTCTAGATCGGTCGACCGTGCGGTCGACCGGTCCAATAGCCAGAGCCTTGTACACATCCTGTGCACATCAGTCGACCGCTCAATCGACCGAGATCTGGTCCGGTCGACCGCCAGTGGTCTCAGGCTGGGTTTTCGGGTTTGAAAACTTGTTCTTTTAAATACCCATAAAATCACATAAAATTCACAAAAGTAAGTTCATGTAAGCACTTGAAATACAAATATGTTTGATCAAAGATCAATCTATATTACAAACAATTTGAATTATTTTTGAGGCATTAGAAATTAAGCTTGAAATAGAAATTGTATTTTCAAAACTCATTTTATTTTTGTCTTCAAGAGTTTTTGAGAAGACTTTAAAAAGAAAAACTATTTCTCAAAAACTTGTTCAAATGCAAAAATAAGATATTAAAACACATTTGAAGTATAGTGTGTACGAATAGAATCCAATGCACATATAAAAAGATATATCTATGTTTTTGATATTAAATCCAAAACTAAGTTTTGTTAAAATAAAACTTGAAACACATGAATTAGAATCATCAAAATAAGTTTTTCTACAATATAAAATACAATAAACATTTAAACATGTAGAACTTATTTTGATCTTATCTGTTCATGAAAACCATATATGTATTCTTGAAAATCCAAGACGATTAAACTGAAATCAAAACTATTGAATTTGTGTGTGTGTAAACTTGAGTATATCAAGACTAATCTATACTTATATAAGATCTAAACAAAAACTAAACAGCCGAGGTCTTCTTAAAAATCTTCATCTTCAAGATGACTCGATCCAAACTTTATCCAAAAGGAGTTAGATGCGATCATTGCGATGTGAGCTTTTGAATTAACACTTGTTTGTTTCAACACTTTGACTGTGAATCTCTTACTGAAGTCAAATCTCTACTAAGATGTTGATCAATATATAAAACTTATTTAATACAAGATTATTAAACTAACCTTCATAAGTTCTACAAATTCAGATAATAATTGTACCCGACTTTGACATATGAGACTCGAACATACAGGAGAAAAGTCTTTGCAAGCTCTTACAAAGTAAGATTTATTAAAAGATGGCAATACCTACAAATTAGATTTTGTAATCATTGCATCATCGGAAAGAAGACCAAGTGAAATTTGGCATCGTGACTCATTACACAGAAGAAATTCTGTATTATATTCACACAGATGTCTGGAGACTTACTAAGACGATATCCATTAGAGATGACCACTACTTTGTGCCTTTTATAGATGATTACTCTAGGCAATACTGGGAATATACCATGAAGCACAAAGGGAAAGTCTTGGAGTTGTTTGTGGAGTGAAAGAGGAACATGGAAAAGAGTACAAGAAGAAAGATCAAGATACTCTGTTTAGACAATGGAGGAGAGTATACAAGCGATCCTTTCCTACAGCTATGTCTGATGAGGACATAAAAAGGCAGCTCATAGTAAGATAAACACTGCAACGAAATAGGATGGCTGAAAGGATGAACATGACCTTGCTAGGGAAGATTCGGTGCATGTTATCCAACGCCGGCATATCGAAATCTTTTTGGGCGGAGACATTGGCATATGCTTGCTATCTCTTTGACAGGTTGCATTTGTCTGTGGTAGGAGGTAAAACTCTTGTAGAAGCTTGGTCGGGAAAATTGCTTAGAATTATGATTCGCTAAGGGCATTTAATTGTCTGGCCTATTATCATGTCAAGGAAGACAAGTTAGACCCGAGGGTGAGAAAAGGTTTGTTCGTAAGATTCAAGAAAAGCGTAAAAAGCTAAAAAATTTGAGATCCACAGGACAGAAAGTTTATCTTGAGCAAAAATGTCACTTTTGACGAGGTTTCAATGATGAAGCCTACAGACTCAACTGGTGGATAGTTAGATGAAGAGGAGGACCAAGGACAGGTTATGGGTAATGTCCAAAAATCCACTGCAGTTGAAAGAACTCGTAGAAATTCATGTAAACCCTGCTGGCTCACTACTAACATGATAGTAGCCTATACTCTTCCAGTCATTGAGAAGGTGATCCCATCTACATATAGAAAAGCTGAAATCAGTTCAGAGTCAAAGATGTAGAAGGATGTCATGATGAAAAAGATGAATTCTCTACACACGAACGACACTTGGGAACTATCAGAGTTGCCCAGGGGAAAGAAGGTGATCAGTTGTAAGTATTTGCAAAGAAACAGGGATTTTCAGATGGTGATATTGTACGCTATAAAGCCATATTGGCAGCTAAAGACTACGCACATTTAGAATGCATTGACCACAACGAGGTATTCTCATTATAGAGGACTCAACTATTCGGATTTTACTGGCACTGGTGGCACAGTACGAGTTGGAGCTTAATCAGCTCGACGTAAAGATCGCCTTTCTCCATGGCGATCTTGAAGAGGAAATCTATATGTCTCAACCGACAGGGTTCATAACTGAAGGAAAGGAACATATGATATGCAGGTTGAAGAAATCATTTTATTGATTAAAGCAATCACCGAAGCAGTGATATAAGCGTTTCGACAACTTCATACGAGACAAAAGGTACACAAGAAGCCATTATGACCCATGTGTATATTACAATAAGCTACCGAGTGGAGAGTATATCTATCTATTGTTGTATGTAGACGGTATACTTATCACTTCCAAGAGCAGATCTATAATTGACAAACTGAAGAAGGACTTATTTTCCGAGTTCGAGATGAAGGATCTGGGTGAAGTGAAGAAGGTGCTAGGCATGGGGATTAAGCGAGGCCTGAAAGGTGACAAGGTTAGCTTGATATAAAAGGGGTATTTGAATAAGGTACTTTAGAAATTCAATATTAACGGCGATACAGAGTCTGTAAGTACATCATTGGCTCTTCATTTCAAGTTAAAAGCTTCAATTTCTCTTACTTCTGTTGAAGAATTTGAGTATATGACTCATATACCTTATGCTAGTGCGGTTGGTAGTTTAATGTATGTAATAGTGCGTACAAGGCCCGATCTGTCACAAGCTGTCTCAAGGTTAGCAGATACTTGCGCGATCCCGACAAGGGTTATTTGGAGGCAGTAGTGGATTTTTCGGTACATCAAAGTTACCATTGACATTAGTTTAGTATTCAAGAAGGGTGTTATAAGTAAGTAGTAGTGTATCGAATTCACTGATTCCGACTACGCAGGAGACCTCGACAAACACCGGTCTACAACATGATTTGTGTTTACATTGTCTCAAATATCGGTGAGCTGGCGCTCTACTCTACAGTCTATTGTCGTATTGTCTACTACGGAGGCCGAGTATCTAGTCATGATGGAGGCTATGAAGGAGGCAAATTGGCTTTAAGAATTGCTTGATGATTTGGAGATTGATCAGGATCTCTTGAGAATCAACTGTGATAGCTGAATGTTATCTACTTGACAAATAATCAGGTGTATCATGTAAGGATGAAGCACATCGATGTCATGTTTTACTTGGTTCGGGAGATTCTTGATGAGGGTAACATCGAGTTAACAAGATTCACACGAAGAAGAATCCTGCCGATATACTTACCAAGGTTGTTCCAAGAGTGAAGTTTGCACCTTGAAGGAGTTACTTCATATCCTTCAAGTTGCTTGAGCTCGGTGGTGCTCGTTTAGATGAACCACGGATGACTTGATCCCCTGTGAATGGGGTACATAGGCAACCAAATCGGTGCTATGTTGTGTGCGGCTCAGATTTGAGAAATTTTCACCGAGGTAGAGAATTGTAAGAAGAGAGTGTAAAATCTTAACGGTAGAGTTTTTAACTCCTTAGTGCTAGTACGAAGTTTGCATAAAGTAATAGGATATAGCAGATACGTGGATACGCCAACATGGAGCAGCAGTTTACTTAGTCTGTCGACAAGCCATCTTGGCTGTGGATAGAGCCCTGTCGTCAGGCTTCCATGGCTGTCAATAGGCATTTCCTGAAAGTCGAGTGTTATGCAGACTGGCTCAGTCTTGGCCTGTCGATAACGTTTGGTCTCTGGTGGTTTTCAAGTTAGATTTAGAGTTCGTTTCTGATCCAAATTCAGAGTTTTTGATTTCATTTTCTTTTTGAACTCTATGAGTATATAAAGAGGGTATTGCCCCCCTTGCCCAACTGATTGCATCTTATAATTGATTGATTAATGAGATCCCTCTCTCCTTCTGCCCCGAGGATGTAACCGAATCTCGTTAAATTCGTGTGTACTCGCTTTCTTCTCTTTGATTGCTTGTTAATGCAATTGGCGACTATTGGTGTTCTTCGTTGCTGGGATTCCAACACTATGCATGTAATAGCATGACTTTCTCTGATAAGGATAAATAATTTTGTAGTGTAGGTTTCATGAAGTTGATGACTCCTACAGGTAGAGGGATCGTAGACTTTTCGCCTTATCGTAGACTCCAGTCAGCATATCAGATACCTGAAAAATTATCAGTGATTGGTTCTCTTATTTTGTCATAGGCTACATTCTAATTTTTGCTTTGGGTGATTCTTGATAGTGCAGGATTATCAGCCTTTTTTTAAATTTGATTAAGCAGCTTTCCAACTTAGGCTTGCTAAACATGACCCACCCAGATATTTGTAAATTATTTCACTCTATGAATTGTGGTTCTATATATAGTTTAGAACAGAAGGTAAGAAATGATATTTGTTCTCCACTTATCATACTAGCATTGTCTGCATCCAAATAAACCCACAACCATATTTATGATGCAAACATTTTCTAAAGAACTGGCAGGTATCTGTAACTTAGTTATCAACAATATTTGCGTATTCTAATACCCATATTTAGTAAAATTCCCCTGTATAAGCAATGTTTATTTTTACTGCCCTTTGCATTCTTGCTTATAATAAAATGTTCACATCATCCCCCATCCCCATACCCACAGAGAAATCTGTGCATTCAATTGCCGACAGGAAGGATGAGATCCAATTTAATAAAGGGAGGAAATGTTGCTGCTGGGAAGAAGAAATTCTATTTGCAGCAAAGACTTCATATCAAACTTTTGGGGTTGGCTACATGAATTCTTTCCTTTCATTCACCTCTGTTTAGAGCCAACTTCTCAATTAAATTAACATGAATTCTTTCCTATCATATCATTTTTAAATATGCGATCCTCTACTTGGAAAAGGGAGGGAAAAAATTAGGTTGCATCCTGCCCGGTTTCTAATGCTCCCCAAGTCTTCTTTCAGACCCAACACAGTTTTAGTTTCATGTTCATCCTCACTTATTTAAGTTGTTTATCGGTGTAAATAAATTGGCTAACCTGTTTACATTGATTCATCATAGTAATAACCGATCCATCAATGTGGCTATCATACATGCTTAAACGATATCCCTTGCACATTCCCTATTTACGTTGAAACATTATCACATCTTTTTTAACTGGTAAATATTTGCAATCTTTACTATGCATGGCAATTTCTGAGCTTATATCAAGTTGACACGGCATGCTAGCAGTTTATTGCAGGCTCACTGATCATAGGTAGAACACTGTCTGATGGATCCAGCAGACGTAACGTATCCACTTCAGTCTAGACGATAAACCTTTGCGTTATATAATGGCGCTTTCCATCTGAGACTTTTTCAAAGCCTATGATGATGGCACTTGTATCTCGATTGGGCAGTGAGAGAGAGAATATTTCTGCTTGGTTTCGGATGTAGTAAGTTTTCTAGGTTTGGGTGATTTCAGTTATAAATAAGGTACAGTTACAGATTGATGTTTGGGGTGAAAATTTTCAACTCTCTCATCTCTCTACAGGTCAAAATCTTCGAACCAGTTATTTTGTTTGCCAACTCATTGTTGCTAGATGCTCAAATGTAACAGTTGGCCAGGGAAATTACCCTCTTTGCAGTAGACAAGACATCCAGTCATGCTTCAAGGAGCAAGAGAGAGAGAGAGGGTAGAAACAGAAATCAGAAAATTTGAAGCTCGAGCCTAATTAGTATTTATTATTTTCTATCTTGAGAGAGGATAAACATTAAAATAACACCACAGTCCCTTTCTCTAGAAGATAATTGAAACTTATAGACCCGCAATTCATGGGCAAAAAAAACTCAGCTACATCACTAGAAGTCATAGGTTTTTGACAAAGAATGAGGAAGAAAGATACTTCCCCTTGACGAACGTTTATAACAAGACAATAATATTAATTTAATGGCGGATCAACGAAAAACATAGACTTGAAGTAGCAATGGCTGTTAGCTAGATATCATGATCACGGTAATTAATTAAACATAAATCAAGGACATGCGAACGGGCTAGATTAATCTCATAGCTCTTTGAAATTCATAATATTTTAAACCATTACTACAATATCTCACATTTTGTTACGTGCTATTGTCAATTTTTTCAATATTGATACGTGTTGTTTGAGTCCTTTGTGTCGTAATATTTACATATGTAATGTTAATTTTTAAGTTACAAGACAGGTGACTCCCAAGTTTCATCTTCTCATTTCATTTCATTGTAGCTAAGAGGATAGCATCTGCTTGAGCAATAAGGACAAATCATTTCATAGCGTTTTTTTGGCTCGAGAGAATCATTATTTTCTTTCAGATGTATTTTCAAAATTGTTTTTGTTAAAAACTTATAATAAAATATAGGATACCTAATGAGTTCACCGTTTACTCTAAAAAAAAAAAAAAAAAAAAAAAAATAGGAACAAATCTTGAGAAAAATGACAAGTTTTTATTTTCTTCAGGTTGAAGATGGTGACAAATTGATGTGCAGTATATGTCTATTATTTCCCATCAGGAGAAGAAAATCAATTGATCACAAGACCTTTGAGAAAGGAAGGAGCTGAGGACCTTCCTTCGTTTCAATCAGGTTTAGTCAAAGTTGTGAATCTCTGTAGCAATCTTTTGTCAGGTGATCTTGACCAATTTATACAGTAATTGTGTTGGCAAACAAAATAATCTTAAATGTACCCAGATAAGTCATCTAAAAAGTACTTGAAGCATTTCTCTAAAGTGAATACAGTAATTTTTTTTAAGTATCTGACAAAATTGACCAGTCCCTGTACTATCTTCTAGTTGGTCAAGAAGCAACCCGATGATTCTAGCTTATATCAATTTGGTCACATTGAAGAAAAATTTATAAATTATTGTTGTTAAAAAATTAAAAGTTTAAGATCAAAGACTTCTCTTTTTCTTTTTCATGAAATTTAGAGCTGTTTGGTTTCAAGAAAGTAGGCAGAAGTAGAGAAATGAGAAAGCGTCATTTCTCACTTCTCTATCGATCCAAACACCGGAAAAGGAAAATGAGAAAACTCTTTTTCCTTTCTCTTTTCCCTTTTACACAACCAGTTCCTCACTTCTAGGGTGTTACAGTTAATTTTGTGGTCATGTAAATCTCATTTGTAATAAGTTGTAACTCAAAACAGTTAATTTTGTGATCACGTAAATCTCACTTGCATTCTAATTATAGTCCAATTTTATTTTTTTAATTAATTTTATTTTAATATTACTTGCGGTCAATTTTTCCACTTCCATTTTCACATTATCATCCAAACACAAAAAAATAACATTTTTCAAACCACACTTCCCAACAAAATCCAAACATCGAAAAACTTACTAACTAATTCTCAAGTTCCTAAGAGAATTATTACTATTTTCTCACTTCCTCACTTCCACCCCTAACCAAATAACCCCGAAGACATCACTGACAATTACACAGTACACTCAAACTCTTCATGTTGTGTAACATCTTACCTCGGGTGTCGATAGAATAAGTCAGTAAATTGGGCTTTAGCTCCTTCCTTTTTAATTTATTTAGAGAAAATCCTAATTACAAATTTATTTTCGTCTCGACCTCAATTCACATAAGTCATGTGGTCCACTTCAATTAATTTCTTCTGTATAACTAACTCATATTTTTCTCATTTTCATTTTAGCCCTTCCTTCATATATGGCCGAATAAATTCTATTTTCTATCGATTAAGTTCTTTTTTTAGACCTTCTTCGTCAATCATCACAGATTTTGTCAAATTTCTCTCATCGCTCTCGTCTATATTTTGTCATGGTAATTTTTTAAGGATTAGGTTAACAGTTCATTTTTGTTGTTCACTTTTTTTTTCTCGTAAATCATATTGATTTTGATTATAATTGTAGCGACTGATTATTTAGATTCTTTTTTTATTTGATCTATTATTTTGTATTTGAATCCACAATGGGCAGAGTGAAGCAAATAGCAGGCAATAAATGGAGTGTTTTCACTTCTTAGTCTATTGAAATGTATTTATGTAAGAAACATGACGGTTGAAATATGTGTGATATTAGTTTAAACTAGTAGAATTGTAAGTGCTTCTAGTAAATAATGTGTAACGCCCCGATCCTGGCGGATACGGAGACATTACTGCAACGTATATACGCAAGTCAGAAGTACCTTCACGTATATACGCTAAGCATCAGTACAGGCAAGAATCAGAGTACGGAAGCAAGTGGTGCATTATACATTCCAACACATGAGTACAATTACAAAGTTATCACCAGAGGTGATCCAATATTACATGAATATTACATCACTGATGCGCAATTGCGGGAATACAAGGAAATGTACAAGTATGAACAGTATAAAGGCACTCACGAGTTTATAAAAGGGAAACTCGAGAGGCGAACAAGGGGCCGGGAAGGATAGAGCTCTGAACGGTCTGCTGGAGATCCACGCTACCGCTGCGCCACTCTGATCAGCAACAGGGAGAATCCACACGCTCCAAGCTCCAAGACCTGGACGTGAGGTCCAGGGGAGTCAGTGACACTCCCCAGGCGAGTGTGATATGAAAACCAAGTGGCGAAGCAGGATGAGCACAAGTGTGCATATAACAAATGATATCAAGTAGGAAGTACTCATGATATGATCGGATAAGAACAGGAGACAGGTAGGTTAGAATACTGGAGAGAGCAGGTATGAACAGGTATGAACTGGAAATCCGATATAAAACCCGATTACGAGCAAAACCGGTTGTACAAGCTTAGGTCACGGTTCCATGAGACTAGTACATCGAAGGAATAATCCAAACAAGGAAACCCTCATCTATATACCTTTATCTCATATCATCGTAATCCAAGTGCATACAACGGAGTAACAAAGTGGTCATAACAGGAACACATAACAGACATAACAGGAATAACAAGAGTCATAACAGGAACACATAACAGGCATGACAGGAGTACATAACGGGAGTCATAACAGGAATCATAACAGGAATCATGGCGGGGGTCATAACAGAAGTACATGTATAGCGGTAAAACCGAATAAAGTCAAGGACGAGCAAATCTAGTTGTATGGTTTCAGATTACGGCTCCATGAGACTAGTACATCGAAGGAATAATCCAAACAAGGAAACCCTCATCTATATACCTTTATCTCGTGTCACCATAATCCAAGTGCATACAACGGAGTAACAGGAACACATGACAGGCATAACAAGAGTACATAACGGGAGTCATAACAGGAATCATAACAGGAGTCACAACAGGCAACGTTTATTATTATTACTCGTCTGACCCATATATCTAGGTATGTGTCCAGGTGTACATCCTAACACACATACATTCATATATAAGCAAGCCGAGGGTTGTTACCGGAAGCAGATGGAGAACTGATAGCACTTCTTATAGTAGTTCCCGTACACCCGGGACCAGCTTGAGGGCCTTAAATCCCCCTAACACGCATCTTCTGAGGGCCTGAAATCCCTCTAACACGAATCGTCAATATTTTATTCCATTACTATAAGCAAGGCATCATTCCGGCATCCATCACTTCCTCCCATTCCCCGTGCAAGTTGTCCTTTTTAATATTATCAGATTACGGGAATAACTGGTCATAACAGGAAATGGCCCTACAGATTCAAGAGGTGGCCCCCACAGATTCAAGAGGTGGCCCCCACCGTGTGTGGTGTGGCACTTTGTTCCATGTGGCACTTTGTTCTGAGGGGATGGATTCTAGAGGTGGCCCCCACAGATTCAAGAGGTGGCCCCCACCGTGTATGGTGTGGCACTTTGTTCCGTTCAGGATAACAGGTCAGGATTCCCGTAATGTGATAATCACAAGTCAAGTATTAATATAACAGGCATAACAGGAGGCAGGTAACCAATCATGTCAAGAGATTAATAATAGTCCGGTGGCAAGTCATGTCATAACAAGGGGCCTTGCTAAGTAGTAGCATGTCAGATGGTCAGGTGATATAAACAGATATTAAACAGTAGCATGTAATTGACAGGTATAAAGTAATGGCATGGCAAGTGTTATCATATCAAGTAAACACATGGTAAGAGAAAAAGTAGTAAGCATAACACAGGCATGGTACATGCACAAGAATGAAGCTACCCTAATACAAGCAGTTGCAGGGCAATACATAAACATGGAAATATGAAGTTATTGGCACTTGGCCACTCAATACAAAAGCATGGAAATATGAAGTGAAATACTTATCGACCCGACGAAACGGGGAAACTCAAATGGAGGCGAGAGCGAGAACACTCGCCGAAATAAGAAAGCAAGAGGATAGCGAGAACACTCGCCTAAATCACCAGAAATGCCGAAAGGTCCGAAATCCACGGAACTCGGGATGCGCCAGAATTATGGAAGGAGAGAGAGCAAGGGAGACGCGGGGTTTGATGGTGGTGGTAGTTTGGAGAAGGTAAAGGAGGTGGTGGAAGCTTTGGTGGAGTTTTGGAGTTTGTGGTGGTTTCCATGGAGATGGAGGAGGAAGAAGATGAAGGTAAAGGGTTGGAGAAGTTGTAGTGGTGGTTGTGGTGGTGGAGATGAAGGAGGAGTTGGTGATGGTGAAGGCTTTGGTGAAGTGGTGAAGAGAATAATGAAGTGGAATGGAGAAGGAAAGGTATGTATAGGATTTGGAATTATGAAGGTGATGTAAAAATGGAAAAGAGAGGGGCTTATTTGCAAAGTGGAAGGGGGTGAGGTGTTTCTCTTGACCAATCATGGCCTGCCATGGAGAAGGGTGAGGTGGAGATATTTTGGTGGAGTGTTGGAGAAGCGTGGAGAAGCTTATGGTGGAAGCTTGGAGAAACTTAGGGTGGAAGGAAAAGGAAGCTTGTAGAAGTTTGGAGAAACTTGTAGCTTGTGGTGGAAGGAAAAGGAAAGAAAGAAAATGAAAAAAGGAAAAGAAATTCTCTTGGAAGAGAAAATGAAAATAATGAAAGTGGCGGATTCCCGGGATTCGGTTGCGGAAATCTTTCGGGAAAATACCGGAATCGTCCCGAAATCAAGTATCTCGGAACGACCCGAAATAATTATCAAAAATCAAGAATATAATTCTAAGACTCACGGTGAAATCCGTTTTAAGAAATAGTTTATAGTTTTAAAACTAAAAATCCCGGAATCAATCAGCGATACTGGCCGATACCGACTCCGGTGGAATTTTCATAAATTCATAAAATCCTCAGAAAAAGTATTTAGGTAAGAAAAGTAATTCTAAGAGATAATGTCTAAAGGCTCTTCTAGAAATTCTAATCTGTTTGTAAATTAAAAATCCGGGAATCGGTCAACGGTACTGGCCGACACCGGTTTTGAAGATTTTCAACTTAATCCAAGAAAATTCCAGAAAATCATATAAAATCTAGAATATTGAAAAATGATGTTTAAAACTGAAATTGGTCAAACCGGAATACCAGAATGCCCAAACCAAGCAATAATCCGGGATCGGGCCTTCGGTTCAGACTAAGGCTGATTCCGAGTCCACGAATCCAAATCCAAGACAAAACAATCACACTAATAATTCATAATACAAAACAAACACAGAAAGTAAATCGAAAAAATACGATCGAGAAATCTGAATACGCAGCTAAGTACGTATTCCGGGAGCGGGGTGTTACAATCCATCCACCTTACAAAAAATTGCGTCCTCGCAATTTCGATAAGGGGTAAATTGAACACAAAGAGAACAAGGGTGGAAATAAAGGCTTCGAAAAACCAAAACAGGGAAAAGATGGAAGAAATTAGGAATCAAAGGAAAGATGATCAAGAAATAGATAACTCTGCACTTGTAGTTGGAATGTATAACCAAGACTCATGCATTCCAGTTGCAAATTTCTTTACCATTAATTTGCCGTCTGGACGTACTGAGGAAGTGAGAGCCTAGGCTCTGATACCATCCTGTAACGCCCCGATCCTGGCGGATACGGAGACATTACTGCAACGTATATACGCAAGTCAGAAGTACCTTCACGTATATACGCTAAGCATCAGTACAGGCAAGAATCAGAGTACGGAAGCAAGTGGTGCATTATACATTCCAACACATGAGTACAATTACAAAGTTATCACCAGAGGTGATCCAATATTACATGAATATTACATCACTGATGCGCAATTGCGGGAATACAAGGAAATGTACAAGTATGAACAGTATAAAGGCACTCACGAGTTTATAAAAGGGAAACTCGAGAGGCGAACAAGGGGGCCTGGAAGGATAGAGCTCTGAACGGTCTGCTGGAGATCCACGCTACCGCTGCGCCACTCTGATCAGCAACAGGGAGAATCCACACGCTCCAAGCTCCAAGACCTGGACGTGAGGTCCAGGGGAGTCAGTGACACTCCCCAGGCGAGTGTGATATGAAAACCAAGTGGCGAAGCAGGATGAGCACAAGTGTGCATATAACAAATGATATCAAGTAGGAAGTACTCATGATATGATCGGATAAGAACAGGAGACAGATAGGTTAGAATACTGGAGAGAGCAGGTATGAACAGGTATGAACTGGAAATCCGATATAAAACCCGATTACGAGCAAAACCGGTTGTACAAGCTTAGGTCACGGCTCCATGAGACTAGTACATCGAAGGAATAATCCAAACAAGGAAACCCTCATCTATATACCTTTATCTCATATCATCGTAATCCAAGTGCATACAACGGAGTAACAAAGTGGTCATAACAGGAACACATAACAGACATAACAGGAATAACAAGAGTCATAACAGGAACACATAACAGGCATGACAGGAGTACATAACGGGAGTCATAACAGGAATCATAACAGGAATCATGGCGGGGGGGTAACAGGAGTACATGTATAGCGGTAAAACCGAATAAAGCCAAGGACGAGCAAATCTAGTTGTATGGTTTCAGATTACGGCTCCATGAGACTAGTACATCGAAGGAATAATCCAAACAAGGAAACCCTCATCTATATACCTTTATCTCGTGTCACCATAATCCAAGTGCATACAACGGAGTAACAGGAACACATGACAGGCATAACAAGAGTACATAACGGGAGTCATAACAGGAATCATAACAGGAGTCACAACAGGCAACGTTTATTATTATTACTCGTCTGACCCATATATCTAGGTATGTGTCCAGGTGTACATCCTAACACACATACATCCATATATAAGCAAGCCGAGGGTTGTTACCGGAAGCAGATGGAGAACTGATAGCACTTCTTATAGTAGTTCCCGTACACCCGGGACCAGCTTGAGGGCCTTAAATCCCCCTAACACGCATCTTCTGAGGGCCTGAAATCCCTCTAACACGAATCGTCAATATTTTATTCCATTACTATAAGCAAGGCATCATTCCGGCATCCATCACTTCCTCCCATTCCCTGTGCAAGTTGTCCTTTTTAATATTATCATATTACGGGAATAACTGGTCATAACAGGAAATGGCCCTACAGATTCAAGAGGTGGCCCCCACAGATTCAAGAGGTGGCCCCCACCGTGTGTGGTGTGGCACTTTGTTCCATGTGGCACTTTGTTCTGAGGGGATGGATTCTAGAGGTGGCCCCCACAGATTCAAGAGGTGGCCCCCACCGTGTATGGTGTGGCACTTTGTTCCGTTCAGGATAACAGGTCAGGATTCCCGTAATGTGATAATCACAAGTCAAGTATTAATATAACAGGCATAACAGGAGGCAGGTAACCAATCATGTCAAGAGATTAATAATAGTCCGGTGGCAAGTCATGTCATAACATGGGGCCTTGCTAAGTAGTAGCATGTCAGATGGTCAGGTGATATAAACAGATATTAAACAGTAGCATGTAATTGACAGGTATGAAGTAATGACATGGCAAGTGTTATCATATCAAGTAAACACATGGTAAGAGAAAAAGTAGTAAGCATAACACAGGCATGGTACATGCACAAGAATGAAGCTACCCTAATACAAGCAGTTGCAGGGCAATACATAAACATGGAAATATGAAGTTATTGGCACTTGGCCACTCAATACAAAAGCATGGAAATATGAAGTGAAATACTTATCGACCCGACGAAACGGGGAAACTCAAATGGAGGCGAGAGCGAGAACACTCGCCGAAATAAGAAAGCAAGAGGATAGCGAGAACACTCGCCTAAATCACCAGAAATGCCGAAAGGTCCGAAATCCACGGAACTCGGGATGCGCCAGAATTATGGAAGGAGAGAGAGCAAAGGGAGACGCGGGTTTTGATGGTGGTGGTAGTTTGAAGAAGGTAAAGGAGGTGGTGGAAGCTTTGGTGGAGTTTTGGAGTTTGTGGTGGTTTCCATGGAGATGGAGGAGGAAGAAGATGAAGGTAAAGGGTTGGAGAAGTTGTAGTGGTGGTTGTGGTGGTGGAGATGAAGGAGGAGTTGGTGATGGTGAAGGCTTTGGTGAAGTGGTGAAGAGAATAATGAAGTGGAATGGAGAAGGAAAGGTATTTATAAGATTTGGAATTATGAAGGTGATGTAAAAATGGAAAAGAGAGGGGCTTATTTGCAAAGTGGAAGGGGGTGAGGTGTTTCTCTTGACCAATCATGGCCTGCCATGGAGAAGGGTGAGGTGGAGATATTTTGGTGGAGTGTTGGAGAAGCTTGGAGAAGCTTATGGTGGAAGCTTGGAGAAACTTAGGGTGGAAGGAAAAGGAAGCTTGTAGAAGTTTGGAGAAACTTGTAGCTTGTGGTGGAAGGAAAAGGAAAGAAAGAAAATGGAAAAAGGAAAAGAAATTCTCTTGGAAGAGAAAATGAAAATAATGAAAGTGGCGGATTCCCGGGATTCGGTTGCGGAAATCTTTCGGGAAAATACCGGAATCGTCCCGAAATCAAGTATCTCGGAACGACCCGAAATAATTATCAAAAATCAAGAATATAATTCTAAGACTCACGGTGAAATCCGTTTTAAGAAATACTTTATAGTTTTAAAACTAAAAATCTCGGAATCAATCAGCGATACTGGCCGATACCGACTCCGGTGGAATTTTCATAAATTCATAAAATTCTCAGAAAAAGTATTTAGGTAAGAAAAGTAATTCTAAGAGATAATGTCTAAAGGCTCTTCTAGAAATTCCAATCTGTTTGTAAATTAAAAATCCGGGAATCGGTCAACGGTACTGGCCGACACCGGTTTTGAAGATTTTCAACTTAATCCAAGAAAATTCCAGAAAATCATATAAAATCTAGAATATTGGAAAATGATGTTTAAAACTGAAATTGGTCAAACCGGAATACCAGAATGCCCAAACCAAGCAATACTCCGGGATCGGGCCTTCGGTTCAGACTAAGGCTGATTCCGAGTCCACGAATCCAAATCCAAGACAAAACAATCACACTAATAATTCATAATACAAAACAAACACAGGAAGTAAATCAAAAAAATACGATCGAGAAATCTGAATACGCAGCTAAGTACGTATTCCGGGAGCGGGGTGTTACATAATGAAATATGAAGAATAATTTTACTCATGAATGCTATCTAGGTCGCAGTCCTTACAAAAGCAGTTAATTCTTTACATTGTGTGCGTAGTGCGATCGTGATCGCAGTTCATCTAAAAGTGGTAGTTCATATCATGCAATATGACTGCGACTATGATCACAGTCATATAGATCTCTGATAGTAATGGAATTGCGACCACGGTCACAATTCTTATAAATAGTGAAAATTTTATAATTTTACTCATGAATATGAAATTTTGTAATTTTACTCATGAATGTGACCCAGTTCGCAGTCCTTATAAAATTCACCTAATATACGTTCATGGCACCAAATCAAGCTTTGATATTTTATTTTATACAATGTATATTAACCAACACCAAAAAAACATATTAAGAATTCATCAATCAATATCTAAATTAATTTTTACACTGAAATTACACATTTAAAATAAAAAAGGATTTTACATTTAAAAGTCACAGTTTTATTAATCTTTTGTGTTATGTAATCGTTTAATCTGTGACTAGAGTCGTAGTTTAAATTTCTTACGTGCTCATATGCTTAATAAAACTACAATTAAGATCGCATCATTTACTTAAGATTGTAACTAATAACATAGTCTAAGTTTTGTTATGTGATTAAGGTCACAGTTTATTAACCCTTTGTGTTATATGATCGTTTACTTAACACAGCGACCCTGCGTGATCGCTGTCTCTCTCTTGTTTGTTCGTGATGACTACGATCGCGATAAAAAATGCTGTTAAAAGTTGAATAAATTTCGTAAAATATTTTATGAAAGCAAAACAAAACCAAAATATCTAAAAGAAATATTGAGAATTCGTAAATTTAGAGGTTTAATTTTTCAAAAAATTCGCTCTAATTCGA
The DNA here is from genome assembly GCA_038442645.1 of Agave tequilana. Lineage (NCBI taxonomy): Eukaryota > Viridiplantae > Streptophyta > Magnoliopsida > Asparagales > Asparagaceae > Agave > Agave tequilana. Next base: position 68,067 of record JAVJIF010011070.1, on the reverse strand, counting down.
TACTTCTTTCTCTAAAATTCACTCAAATTTTTTTCGTTTCCGTCTGAATCATAGTCGTTATTAATTTGGGGGTAAGGCGATTCAGAGTCCAAGTTAAAAGTTAAAACAGGGATATTTTATTTATTTATTTATTTATTTTGCATTTTGTGATTATGACATCGCTTGACACGTGTCTACAATCTAACGCCCGCTAAAAAAATTGTAATTACAATTTTCGTTAATTAAGTTTTAATATAGAAGCTTCAAACGAGATCTCCCTTAACAAATAGTATATGTTTTCAGGGCAAAAATTATGACGTTATCTGCAAATCTTTTATACTGCTGAAGTTATCTACACTTATTCCCCAAAAAAAAAAAAAAAAGGAAAAAATATAATAAATTTTGATGAACAAAACAAGGACGAGCTGATAGTGTACCCACACTTGATTAAATCCAAATTGACCCCACATATCTCCTATCTTATTTAAAAAAACAAGTAAACATGGGAGATGTGATAATCTACTCAAATCATGCAATCAGCAATATTCTGTGCATAAAAATCTGCCATACAAACTGCCTAAAACAAATAAAATATATATTATGATCACATCACACATTACCTGGTTAAGGGTGGAAGTGAGGAAACCAGAGTGGAAGTGAGGAAGTAAAGAAGTGAGGAAGTGATAATAGTTCTCTTTGAAGCTTTAGAATTGGTTAGTAAGTTTTTCGGTGTTTGGATGTTGTTGGGAAGTGTGATTTAAAAAATGTTATGTCTTTTTCGGTATTTGGATGATAATGTGAAAGTGAAAGTGAAAAAGTTGACCATAAAATTGACCGCAAAATAATATTAAAATAAAAATTAATTAAGAAAAAAATAGACTGTAATTAGAATGCAAGTGAGATTTACATCACCAAAAAATTAACTGTTTTGTGCTACAACTTATTAAAAATGAGATTTACATCACCACAAAATTAACAGTAGCACGATGAAAGTGAGGAAATGGTTGTGTAAAAGAAAAAAGAGAAAAGAAAAAGGAGTTTTCTTATTTTCTTTTTTCGATATTTAGATAGATAGAAAAGTAAGCAATTATTCTTCCTCATTTCCTTACGTCCGCCCACTTCCTTGCAACCAAACACTCATAGGACCCAAAGCAGCAGGTAGAGGATGACTTTAACGGAAACCAAGTAGTACATACATACACCCCTCAAAGAAAATCATACTAAATACAAAAATATTTTTAATAAAAAGAAAAAAGAAAACAGAAATAAGAAAAAATGATGTGTCCGAGACAGAAGCAAAAGGAAGCGCGTGGACCCCACGTTAGAAAAATCCACAACGTTGGGTGGACTGTTTATGCGGGGGCCTGTGGAGCCCACACGAAAATTCAAGCCAGGGGCAGCTGAGCCTGGGTCCCACTTGGGTTCGGGAAATGGACAACCGGAGCGGGGATTGCGGGGAAGCTGCCAGAGTTTTCCCGCCTAAAAGACAAATAAATGTTCAATGGGTTAGGTTAAATTCAATAAATAGACCGATTTCTTATTTCTTTTTCTTTTCTTTTTTTCTCTTTTAATATTTGGAACAACAACCTAATTATAAAATTAAACACCTAATTATATAGTGTTTTCATGACTGGTCTGATTTCGATCGAACCTACATGGTTCTTATGGATCACTTCAACCCGAAAAGAGAATCAGAAAAAAAAAAATTAAAAATAGAACAGAAATTTGGGTTATCAGCATATTTTCATTAAAAAAATGAGCACAAGGGAAAAAAAAAAACACAAATAAACAACAAGAGGGGGAGTTAATAGGATGATCTCAGCTGTGGATGTTGATGGGCCTCTCATGGGCTGGACATTAGCTGTCATTGAAAAACTCTGTTCTTTTGAAAGTTGAGGTTTATTCAAATGTTTTTTTGTTTTTCATTTTATTTTTATTTCTATTTAGCTTCTTCAAGAGGGAGAAGGGGGTTTAGTTTCTATATATAAACCTCTCCATGCATAAACCCCTTCTCCCCACTTCCCATCATTTTTCTTCCGTCAGTGTTCTTGAGAATTGGAGCTTGTTGATTTCTCTGAAAATTTACAGTGGAACACTGGTGAGTCTCTCTCTCTCTCTCTCTCTCTCTCTCTCTCTCTCTCTCTCTCACACACACACACACACACACACACTCACACACTCCCTCTCTCTCTCTCTCTCACATGTACAAAGACCCTTGACTGAAACACAGAGACACACTACCAATATATTAAGAAGAATTTCCTCCTCAAAACAGAAATTAGCCATCTTGTTTACTCCAAAAACAAAACATGTGAAACAGATGACCTTTGATATTGCCAAGACTCAATAATGTTGATCTTCGATGAAAAAAAAAAAGAAAGAGAGAGACAAGAGGAGCAAATAATAACTTTATTTTATTAATTCTAATAATATCTCATAAAATTTTCTCGTATAAAATTGAGCTCTCTTGTGTTTTATTTATAGAAATTCAAATTCTCTAATCTCTTATTTTTACATAAATTCTAATCATCATATACTATTATTAAATAAAAACTCAAATAAATAGCAACTTTTTACTAAAATCATAATTAGATTTTGACTCTTAAAAAAAAATAAAAACTCTTTACAATAAATACTCTTAGTTTAACTCAATTTTGATCAAAACTTCTACTAGTATGATTTGAAATTGAATTATATTTTCAACAAATAAACCACGATGTTAAGACTGTTATGAAACTAGAAAATGTATGCCACAAGAAATTCCTCCTCTGCCCAAGAGAAGATTTTTTTTTCTTTTTTTTTTCCCTCCTTAATTAGCTAACATTGTCCCAAGAAAACTTAGGAGCACCTTTGGCGTAATTTGTGGGGACTGAGGGGAGCAAAGTGAAAATTGGCCCACAGTGAAGAGAAAGTTTTCCCAATTTGTTGCGGGCAGAACTGTACTTGGATTGTCTAAGAATATAGTAGAGAGTGAAGAAAAAAATTTTGCCGAACGCTGTGAGCCGTTGATTTGAGTGGGTCCCACTGAGTTGTGGGAACCAAACGGTGGGGCTCACCTCCATCCAACGGCTGACATTGAGCTCTGTGAGCAAAAGAATATTTCTTTCGATATAGTCACTGGGCTAGATAAATAGGCTACAGCCTTTCTCATTAAATACAACATCAGCTTAAATACAGCAGCAGCCTGTGCTACCCCTAGCTGCTAGCCTAGGTTGACAAAGAGAGCAAAATATGTCATTATATCTTCTAACAAACACATAGGCCCTGTTTGGAAGCTTGAATAAGCTTATACCGAGTTTTTAATATAATAAACTTTATATCTCGACGTAATATTCAACTGAGTATAATGACATTTTGTACATAACCATAATATCAAATGAGTGTAATGACATTTTATATTTGAGCTTATTTGCTTTTGCTATTAGAAGAACTATGGAAATATAAAGGGAGAAAAAGTTCGGCTTTTAGTGTCAATTAGAAATTTGCTTACACAATTTTAGGATCAAAATGACTGGAAACATCAAGGAATTTTGACTATTCAATAATATTATGGAATATATGTATTGAGAATAGTCCCACGTCGGTTGTTAATGGGGGCCTCCTTGACTTTATACTAGTTCTTGGGTCCTCTCTTGTCAAGATGTCATTTTATAAAGACTTTCTTTGAGTAACATGGCATCAATGTGGAATTTTTTTTTTTTCCCAATTTCTTTCTTAGCCAATCAACATCTGAGGTCTGTAAATCCCAAGTGGAACAAACATTTCTCCATAATTTTAAATATACATGCTAGAAATAGATAAGTACTGTAAAATCCTTAGCTTAATTACTCCAATTGCATTTAAACAAATCACTAATACTAAAATGTACAGAATCAATTGGTTTGTGACCTACTAGCATCTAATCGGTGAAATGTGTTTCTTCCTGCTTCAGTTAAGACATGTTTGGCAAATGAAAGAGAAGAGAGAAAACACACAGTTGTCAGTTTTCTCGAGTTTTTTAAAGAAAAACTTAATGGTGGGCCTCGTAATGATAGTTTTCGAGCCTATTTTTTCTCCATTTAACAGTGAATCTATTTAGCAGTGAAAGTGAGGTGAAAAAAATATTGACATAAACATAAATTTTCTTTCTTCCGATTTCTGAAACAAGCAGTCAGGGCTAAAAACTGATAAATAACTCTTAAAAAAAACTCACCTTTCAACATTTTTTCTGAAAAACAAAGGGTCTCAAAGAGAAGGCCACCAATTGACTCACCAAAAAAAACCTTTCAAATGTCATTTTTCTTGAATTTACAAAGATACATGAACCCAATAATAATTTTCAAAGGGAAGGACACCGAATGACACACCTTTTCACACCCAATCCACATATAATTAGCCTTTCCCTTGTCTTCTCTTTAGTATTGAACTTACAAGAGGCCAAGTTTGAGAAGAAAGGTACACCCCTCAATTCAAAACACAACCATCTCTAAAGAGGGTGGATAAGGGAGGAGGCAAGGAGACAACGTAAGATAAAGGCCAAAGCAAAGGAGTCTTTGGGTGGTTGGGTCAAGTGCCAGTTGTAGTCTAAGCTTGAAACCATGGACAAAAGTTTCTTGGCTCACACAGAGACAAACAAGTGAACAAACTCATACAGCTTTTTGATTCTGAGCAACTTTGCTGTCCTATTGTATGCATACTTTTGACATTTGCCATCACCCTGTTGACCTCACACAGTAGCAGGTGAGGAAAACAAAAGCAGAGAGGTTGAAGAAGGAGAGGAAGAAGGAGATGATGATGCTGACAGAGATGGCTGATGAGAAAAGGAGAGGCCACCATCATGAGGGCTTCATGCTCGCCAATGTTCAAACTGCCAAGAAACTCAAAACTGGATCAGGCTGTGTCTCCCCCAAGGTCTCTCTCTCTCTCTCTCTCTCTCTCTCTCTCTCTCTCTCTCTCTCCCCCTCTCCCTCTCTCCCTATCTCTTCTGATGGGATTTGGTTGTGAGCAGGAGAAGAAGGACAAGGTGGGGGAGAGAGTTGCAGCCTTGCAGCAGCTGGTCTCTCCTTTTGGAAAGGTTTTTTTTCTTCTTCTTCTTCCTTTGAATTTCTCCTCTCTTGTAGTTGTGAAACTGATATGGGTGGTGATGGACAATTGCAGACAGATACAGCTTCAGTGCTTCAGGAGGCAACAGGGTATATCAAATTTCTGCATGATCAACTTCAGGTGGGTTTCTTTCCTTCAACTCAATTTTACTTTTTTTTTCCCCCTTTGTTTCTGTACAAAAAATTTTATTGAGTTGAAGTTTTATAATGTTCAGGTGCTGAGTGCTCCATACCTGAGAACAGGAGCAGATGGCAACATGCAGGTGAGAAATCATGAATCCATTTTCTCTGCTGAGAAACAAAGTACCATTTGCCAAATTTTACAACCTTAATGACAACATACACATATAACACAAAGAACCCTGCAGAAGCAAAGTATAATTGCTGAAAAAAAACACACACACAGACACACACACACACACACACACACACACACACACACACACACACAAAAGAGAAATTTGAGTGGGGAAAGAAAGAAAGAAGGGAAATGGTTTGTGAAACAGAATACTTGATATCTGATTATATTGAATCTTTCATGTTACTTGTATTATTAGCCTTGATGGATTTAGATACTGAGATTAAGGAGGATGTTGAGAAATGTTTTACTCTAGAGTTCTTAAAAGATGATCTGATGGCAGATTAACGTTTTCGTTTCACCTTGATAGCCATTTTTCACAAAGATTGGGAAAAGAAAAATCTAAATATTTTCACCTTGCATGATTCAGGATGGAGAACACTGCAGCCTGAGAAGCCGAGGCCTTTGCCTGATGCCGATAGCCTCCACGGTGAAAATTGCTCGAAGCAATGGTGCCGATATTTGGGCTCCAAGCAATGCGAGCAGCAGGGGACTGTAATATTATAAACTCGGCTCATCAGTCTCCAGTTTTTACGTGCGGCTGAAATTGAAATAAAACTACCGAAGGTGAAATAGGAAGCAATGGCGATGACATGCCATCAACTTGACTGTAGCAAATTCCTAGTAGCGGAGGTTGCTCGTTCCAAAACCTAACCCAATTCGTCGCATCTTAACCTGAAGATTTTTGCCCCAGATTGACATCTAATGGCATTGGCGGTGTAGCTTCAAAATCTGTGTATATTCCCTTGTTGCCTAACCTTCAAGAATGTGTTGACAGTACTTAATGTTAAAGGAGGCAACAATTTGTTCTTCCCATATGGATTTGTGATCAATGAGAATGACATCTCTTGCCAGATGATTCAGTGCATTGAATCTTTCCATAGGATTAAAAACAGCAAAAGACAGATTATAGATACTTTGAATTTGTCAGCTGACGGCTAATGTGGCATTGTGAGGCATGGATTGAATACTTGGACATTACAATGGGACGGGCAAATTTGTAAGCAATTGGTGACGACTCTTTCTTACCTGGTTGTTAGAGTAGGGGTGTCAAATGGGCCGTGCCGGGCTGGGCACGGCCCAGGCATGACGGGTCAGAAGCCGGTCTGGGCAGGCCGTCACGCCCGGTCAATTGGAGTCGGCCCTGCCTGGCCCGGGCCCAGGTTCCATTTCTGAAACCCGGGTCCAGCCCGTGACTCAGGAGACCCGGGCCGGACTCAGGCAGCCCTGGTTTTTTTTTTTTAAAATATTTTTTTTGGTTTATTAAATACAATTATTCTCAAACTTTAACACAATTGTTTTGTTGGTTAGTTGGTCATTGGACTTATATAGTTGAGGGGAGGTCATGAGTTTGAATCTTGTAATTCACATTTTATTTGAGTGGTGGATGGGGTTGCGGGGGGAGGGGCGGTGGTGGACGACTGCCCAGGCGGCGGAGGCTGGGGTCGAGCTGGGCCGGCCCGGGTGGGCTGTGCCAGCGCCCGTGCCCAGGCTCAGCATGGCCCAGGCGGGCCGCCTTTGGCGTACCCGGGGGCTGGCATGCGCCTTACCCGGACCTTCTGGCCTGGGTTCTACCCGGAATGGGCCACGCTCGTGCTTTCCCGGGCCGGGTCCATGCAGGTTGCTGGCCCGACCCGGCCCAATTGACACCCCTACGTTAGAGAGCCAATTTTAGTGAAGGCTCAGACTCCCTTGGCCCAGTAGAAGCATGGGCCTTTGACGCAAAGGCCCAAAGGAATTCTTGGACATGGGAGGATCAAGTCACGTGGCTTTAAACTCGAATTTTTCGAGCGATTTTTTAAGTGATTTGAAGTTCAACCATCCAATTTCGTGCTAGGTGTAGGCCGTTTCGGGTTTCAAGTCTGGATAAGGCTAATTAGTCACTCTGTTTATATTTTAAAAAAAATTGGAATATTTTTTCTTAACTTCGGATTTGATATAATCCTATTTAAATTAATCAAAATATACCTTCATTTCTTTCCCTTTCTTTTCACTAGACCTATTTCTCTTCCATAAAATCCAAAATTTCACTCTAACCAACCAATTTCTCCTAATACCAATAGCTCTCTTCTCTTATTTGATGTCTTTGCCTCCCCCTTTCCAACTCCAACTTTCCAACAATGGCTAGAGTTTTCTGGTTGTGGGAAAGAGAGGGAAGAGAGTGTAAGAGAGAATGGTGAGAGAATGAGCGTAGGAGTGAGAAAAAGAGAAAGCGCGCGCGGCGCGCGCACAGAGAGAGAGAGAGAGAGAGAGAGAGAGAGAGAGAGAGAGAGAGAGAGTTGGAGTGAGGAAGAAGAGGGATTGATGGGTGCAAATATGCTCCCATCCTTTTTCCTTGAGAGTAGTTTGTTTTTTTATCATCCCGTCGTTAAAAGATAAATAACAACTAACGATGAAGATTTGTGTCCCAACTTATAAGATTTGAGGTGTCGAAATGAAAATATAAAAATTTGGGGGGTGAATATGGAATCAACAAAGATTTCATGTATAGATATGGGAGTGTTTTCCATTGATTTGCAAAAGGGGAAAACTTACAAAAAATTCGTAGAAAATTACAACTAAAAAGAAAAATTACAAGAATTTTCTACTGAGATTTCTGGGAAAGTATAACGGTAGAAGTCTGGTCAGCGCGCGACTACTTTGTTCCGT